>JAWWEX010000124.1:906831-935870 GCA_035583215.1 Arremon brunneinucha | reverse complement strand
GGGACAGGGTGGCACCCCTGGGATCAGAGAGCCAGGGACAGGGTGGCACCCCTGGGATCAGAGTCAGGGACAGGGTGACACCCCTGGGATCAGTAAGGGGCAGGGTGACACCCCTGGGATCAGTAAGGGGCAGGGTGACACCCCTGGGATCAGTCAGGGACAGGGTGACACCCCCGTGTCAGAGAGCCAGGGATGGGCTGGCACCCCTGGGGACACAGCAGGACATCAGGGACAGGCTGGCACCCCTCAGTCAGACAGCCAGGGATGGGCTGCCACCCCTGGGATCAGGGAGTCAGGGACAGGCTGGCACCCCTCCCACTTTTCCCTGGGATTCCCCACACCTGGAATGTGCCTGTTCACACCTTGTGTCCCACATCCACAGGCAGGGCACAGGAAAGGCTGTGACCTTTCCCAGTTGAGCCCTTGGCTTTAGCTATGCCATGCACTGCACCCTCACACCTGGCTTGGCCACACCTCTGTTCTCTAAATTTCATCCTTTGGTTTCCCCTGTTCTGCCAATATTTTGTACAGAAGATAAATTCTGTATTTATGTATTTATGTATGTAATGTAATGCATGTATGTAAAAATACAGCATCTGTGACTGGCACAGGGTGTCCAGAGCAGCTGTGGCTGCCCCTGGATCCCTGGCAGTGCCCAAGGCCAGGTGGGAGAGGGCTTGGAGCACCCTGGGACAGTGGGAGGTGTCCCTGCCAGGGCAGGGGTGGCACTGGATGAGATTTAAGCTCATCTCTGACCCAAACCATTCCAGGTTCTGTGTGACCTGCACCCCCTGGGCTTTCCCCATGGGTCTGTTGATGTGTCTGAATGGCACAAAGGGAAAAACCTCAGGTTCTGTTCACCCTGCAGGACTGGCCATGGAATGTGCAGCACCTGCAGCTCTGGCACAGCTCAAACCCACCTGTGAAACACACACAGAGCTGCCAGACAAGGAGGGGCACAAAGGGACAGGGGAATGGGGGCACGCCTGCAGCAAGGAGCCCTTTGTGTGCTGTGCCCTCCCAGCACCAAACCGGGGTGCAGGGAGCACATTCATTCCCCTCTCCAGGGACAGGGAAGGACCTGCAGCAGCCAGGAATGCCAGGAACGCCCTCAGGTGCTGCCCTGGCCTCTGTCCCAGCCCAGTCCCTTACCTTGGCTCTGCTTTCCTGCATTCCTGTGCTGGCAGGCCGGGGGGTGGCAGGACAGGCTCGTTGGGAGGCACTGGCAGGGCTGCAGGGTGGTTTGGAGGCACTGGGTGCTTTGGAGGCACTGGAAGGGCTGTTGGGTGCTTTCAGAGGGGCTGCGTGCTGGATGGGGGCAGTGGAGCCACAGGGGTTGGCAGGGCAAGGTGAGGATTTCTTGGACGTGGAAATGAAATTAAATAAAACGGGGAAAAAAAAAAAAAAAACAAAGGAAAATCAGCATGGCAGGGAAATAAAATGGGATCGGCGACATAAAATGGGATTAGAAGGTGCAATACAGAGCTGGGTGTGGGGTAGGCACTGCCAGGGCTGTACATAGAGAAATAACCAATTTCAGTGTTAGAAAGTGATTCTGTTCCTCATCTTTAACTCTTCACCCGCTGCATTTCCCCTCAGCTTGTCCATTATCCCACTGAGGCACTAACCAGGATAATGGGCAGCTGAGCTAAACCTCCTCCAAATTACCAGTGTGACAGATATTGTTTAACTTCTGGGATTTACCCATTACTAAACTCTGTTCCTCACCCACAGCACAACACAGCATCTTTTTGGGGTTATCCTGGGCAAGCCAGGAGCTGGATTTGATGATTCTTGTGGATCCCTTCCAACTCAGGATATTCTATAATCTGCAAGGATTATTTAATTTAATGTTTTAATTCCATGTTTTGCCCCTTTCACAGTTATGCTTGTCCCCAGTGCAGTTTTGAGCCTGCCCCAAGGTCAGCTGCTGCTTTTCAGCCCTGGGCTGATAAAATGCTTCCTCCAACCTCCCACCCAAGCCCATGAGCCACGTGCTTGATTCAGATTTGGATCATTTCCTCACCCTCAAAGAACCCATGGATTGCACCATCCAAACCCAGGGGAGGGAAACAAAAATAAAAACAAATTTATTGTTTGAAACAAATGGAAAAATGGAACATAATGGGAAGGTTTCCTGAGAGGCAGGAGGGGAGGAGAGGAGCCAGAACATGGACAGGTGTCACCCCTGGTTTTGGTTTTTAGCTTACCTTGGGTTTCTTTTCATCAGCTTCGGTCCCTTCCTTGTCAACACGACCTGACAGATGGAAACACACAGTTACCCCTCCTGGGACTGGTCAGAAACTCCAGACCCTGCTGGGGGTGCTCCCTGTCCCTCAATACTGCTCTCAGAGATGTGACAGTGTCACCACCTGCTGCAGAAATCCCTGCACATCACATTCCTGAGCTAGCAGATGATGCTGTGTTAGTCAGCACTGGGGACCAGACACACCAGGGAGGTTTGTGAGGGAGAATTCCGCCCAGATTTCCACCCAGCTCCTGCAGGATCCATCCAGTTCAGCACAGAAAGTTCCCTTCAACCCTCTGGAACACCCACTTGTGCTAACAATTACATAAACAGAGACCCAAACTGGAGGAAGCCCCAGTCCAGCAGCGCTGTGATCTCATTTAAGGGGTTCTTCAGTTTGGCAGAGCACTTTTATCCCTGGCTGCTGTTAATTCCCTTCTCCCCTGACAGGCTGCTCTCTGCCTCCCAGCACCGTGCCCTTTCCACCTGGGTCAGTCTAATTAGGAGATCAGAAATGGGGAGGGGATAAAGTTTGTACTCCGAGGCACTCATAACAAAGCCATTTTCTCCCCATCTTCAACTAATTGGGAGGAGAAGCTGCTGATATTCTCCCCAGTGCTGGGAAACTCATCCTGGGGGATCAGCCCCTTCCTGATGACATGGATGCTGTTAATCCAGCCCTGACCCCTTCCAAATTCAGCTGAACTGGAGCCAAGCAGCCACCAAGCATCTCTGCCTTTAAGGGAATACCATTAAATAATTAAATTTTTCCTCCTGAATCAGAAGCTGGCTGGCTCTGGGCAGTGCCTCCCCACCCTGCTGTGGTGCCAGGCTCCAGTGCAAGCCATGCCAGTGCCTGCAGCACACGAGGGAAGCTGCACTCTGCAGATCCCACAGGGAACAAGGAGAAATGTGCTATGAGCTTTGGCTCCAGGGGGAAAAGCTCCATCCACAATTCCCGCCTGAGCCCCAAGCCCAGCAGCATCCCCAGGCCAATGGGAGCAGCCAAGCCAGCCTGTGGAATGTGTGGAGCTGGGGGAAAAGGCAGAGCTGCCCCCAGGACCTGCCCTGGAGAGCCAGAGCTGAGATACAACAGGTGAGACACCAGCATGTCGTGTCCTGCTGCCCTGGCTCCTCACCACAGCTCACAGTGACCTGCCTTCGGCCACTGAGCTGGGCCCCTGGGACATTCCTGAACCCAGGAGAGGTGGAGGACACAAAGGAAAGGTCTAAGGGATGCTCCAGCACTTAGTGGTGAGCTCAAAGCTCTACCCAAGGCTGCCCTCCCAGCCCAGCCCCACATAGTGTTTCAATGCCTCACAGGCAGCTCCTGCTGAGCCCCCAGAGCCAGCACTGAGCTGGCACCCCCAGGGACACCCATCCAGGGCTGGGGTGGCAGCAGGATGCTTTGGAAGAGCAATGGACATGCCTGGCAGTGGGAAAAGGCCCTGCTGCCTCCAGCAGCAGCCAGCAGTGATATTCAAGGGGAAAGTACAAGAAACAGGAGCAGCGTGGGAGCTTTTCCACGGTTAGACCTGCCATCCTTGCCTGGTTTCCTCCTCCCTCCTCTTTAGGGAAGCCAGTCCCAAGAGTTACTGGAGCAGACATGCAAACCAGATGGCACGTGTCCTGCTGGAACAAGCTGCACACGCCAGGTGAGCCCCACGCCACCATGCCAGAGCCACGTCCGCGTCCTCCTCTTCTCAGGTGGGACTTAAGGCGCCCACCCAACAGATCCAAGGAAATCAAAACAAAAAACAGGTGAAAAAAAAGCATGATTAGGGACACGGCAGCACCATGCAAGGCACGGGGAACCGCAGCACAAGGGGTCTGTCAATCCAGGCCAGGATTGAGTGAGGAGGGAGGGCAGGCAGGGAGCAGCAGCGCTCTGGGTCAGTCACAGCTCCAGGCCAGCTCCAAGCAGCAGCAGCAGCAGCCCCGGTGGCAGCACTGCAGTGCTGGAGCACACACCTTTGAGCAGAGGGACACGGCTGCCCTTGTCTGTGGCAATCCCACCCGGCTTCCTCCGGGGCGGCCGGCGGGCCCCCGAGGCTGGCACAGCCTCTCCCGGGGCAGCATCTTCGTCCTTCACACCATCCTCTGCCTCAGCAGCGAGTTTGGCTGTTTCCAGCACGGGCCCAGACTCTTCTCCCTCCTTGGGCTCAGCTTCTTTTGGGGGGACACTTCCAGAAGGCTCTGGCAGGGGGGTGTCTGCACCTCCTTCTCCCCCCAGCAGCTCTCGCTTCTCCTCTTGGTCCTCTCCTGCTTTACGTGACTCAGCTTCGACCACAAGTGCCTCTCCTGGGGTGTCTCCGAGGACACCTTTGGACTTGTTTTCCCCATCAGATTCTTCACCAGTCTCCTGGGCAGCTGCTGGCCACGAGCCCTTTTCAGGTCCCGGAGAAACGCGCTGATCCACGAGGGAAGGCAAACCCTGCCCAGGAGTTTCATCAACATCCCGGTCCTCATCCCCCTCCCGTCTACCAGAACCTTCCTTGATGGTGGCTCTGGCACACAAAGGTCCATCCTTGAGGTCACCTGCGCCTCCTGCTCCTGGCAGGCCCAGCTCTGGCTCTGCACCGCTGCCTCCAGAGCCTTGGTACATGTCCAGGGGGATGGGGATGGTCACCTCGATCCTGGTGGGAGCTGCTGCTGGAGCCTTGGCTTCACGGGGCAGGGGCGGCTGCTGAGGGCCCAGCCCCTGCTCTGGGGGCTGGCTGGCACCTTTCCCTGCCTCTCCCACACGCTCCTGAGGGCCAGGCTGGAGCTTGGCACAGCTCGGCTCGCCCGGAGCTGGAGACGTGGGGTGTGAAGCATGGGCAAGAAGTTAGCACAGGCATGTCAAACATCACGGAACGGGAGAGATTCAGCATTTCCACTGGCAATCAAGGGTAAAAGCGAGTCCCACCCCGCCCCACTGAACAGACAGCTCACTCCTAGAGTGGCTTTTGCCTTTAGAGAGCTCTGATCCCCACGGGAATCAGGAACAGCACCTGAGATCAGACTCCTGCTGGGTTCACCCTGCACTCCTTGAGCTGGTTGAGCTGTAGAGGTCTCCAGAAGCCAGGAACATTCCCATTTTCCCTAACACCACCACTGGACCATCAGTTTGGTGGTCGGTGCCCACCTCTTCTTGCCCCAAGGGCCAGAGCTCTGTCCTCTTTCCTGACCTCACAGAGCCCTGCTGGCCTCCCCTCCCCTTGGGAGATGCTCAGGCACACACAGCCCTGGCTTCAGGGCTCAAACCAGCTCTGCCCTGCCCTTGGATCATTCCCACTGCCCAGGAGCTTGGGAAGGAGCAGGGAAAGGACTGGGGAGAAGAACGTGGCTGTAGCCACAGGACCAAAGCAGTTTGGGACCCCTGAGAGCTCCAGTGCTGCTGCTATGCCATCACTTGGGCCGGGTGACATTTGAATTACTTGGGCCGGGTGACATTTGAACCCCAGAACCTGAGGCCACAAAGGCAAAGATCTGTCTGATTCTCCTTTCTTTTATGGTGTGTGTGTCTGGAAGAGGGTATTCTGTTCTGTCACTGCTCTGTGCATGACACAGACCTTTACAATCCCACCCAAAAACTGCTGCATGAAGCCAGATCTTCCAGTTGAGCTGGAGGTTTCCTGTTGGAAACCCTTTCAGCTGAAGGGAAGATGCCCTGAGCAATGGAGAATCCACCTGGGTACATTGCTTTGGAGTCACCAGCCCTGTTAGAATGTGCCTCTTGCATTATGAGCTGGTTCAGCTTCAAGGACCCTTTGTTTGAGCACTGATCAGGTAAAGAGCCTAAATCAGAGTCCTGAGATCACAGCTGTGGCTTTGGCAGATTAACAAACAAGAATGAAACAAGAAAAGATTAAGTCAAGACCGACTTGGTCTTTCATCAGTGTCCTTCCTAATTAAAGAGAATATCACAGTTAAGTGAAATAACCACACCAAGACCTTGTATGTGACAGCTGAAAGATGCCAGGACAAGGCAGAAAGGGCTTGGTAAAAACCTGGTGAGAAAGAGCACTAAAACCAGGGCAGAGAGAACTTCAACCCCTCCACTAACAATCCTGATTTCTTTTTTATAATGGAGTCACTATTTCATATTTAGAAGAGCTGACAATCCAAAAACCACTGGCCAGGCAAGCAAAGGTTTTTTTCTAATTGCAGGGAGCAGAGTGCACAGAACTGTGCTCATCTCTGTGTGGAAAGCAACAACAACCTGAATTCTGCCCTGAGCTGAGAAGGCAAAACCTATTTATTCTGTGAAAGACATGGATGTCTAAGTGCACTAATGGAGCCATGAAGAGGAAAGACACTGCTCAACTGGATTTGTTATGTTTACTGCACAGAAAACTGCTTCACAAAATGGCTTTTGAGTAAGATTTTAAGCAGCACAATAAATTAGTGCTGTGGGGTGCAGTGCAGGCAGGACAGAAACAGCACAGGGACTCTCAGCCCCTAAGTCTGCCCCATGGAATCAAACCAGCGCTGGGGGCCTTGGGAAAACCAATTTTCCATCAAGTGTGAACTGAGGGGAGTCAAGAGAAACTTTCCAGGTAGCCAAATGATCTTGGTAATTTTAAGCCCAGTCAAGAGAAACTTTCCAGGTAGCCAAATGGTCCCTGGGTAATTTTCAGCCCTTCCAAGCAGACACAAAATGAATGCTGTGAGAACAGAACAGAACGCTCACTGCCCACTGTGCCTGCCTTCCTCACCCACATTCCCCAAGACTGGGATGAGGAGAAAACTCCCTTAATGTGGAAGTCAGGGAAGACTGAGCAGATTTGAGTCCTGTTTTACTTTAAAAAGTCACAGTAATTAAACAATTTGCTGGTTTCATGTGTGAGCACAGGGCCTGCACTGCCTCTGCTCAATGTGAGCAGCTCCTCTGGCCCCAGCACATCCCAGCTCTGTCCCTCAGCTTTCCCAGCCTGGAGAACACCCTGGTTTTACATCTGGACAAACAAACACCTTGACTTTGGCCATCTGAGAGGGAAATGTGGTGTATGAGGAGCCGAAATGAGTGTGTTGGAACATCCCACGTGTGCATGGCCCTGCTCTGCCAGGAACAGGCAGAACTGCAGAGCAGGGCACAGCATTTCCTCACAGAACAGAACCCCCAAGGCACCCCCAACCAGCTGCACATGTGGGCAGCACCAGCTGGTGCCAGTGGCAGACAATTCACCCACCTTGAGCGGCATCTCCTGCAGCGTGGTCCTCCAGGTTGGGAGTGGCTCCCACGCCCGCCTCTTCAGCTGCTCCCAGGCCGGAGAAAGAAGGGAAAAACATGATCAAAACAAGAGTTAAGGTTAAGTGCCTGGAGGATGAATGTGCCTCCCTGCTGAGGCTGCCCTGCAGAAGGAGCAGGATCTCTGCTGTACCACTGAAAGGAGCAGGATCTCTGCTGTACCACAGAAAGGAGCAGGATCTCTGCTGTATCACAGAAAGGAAATCTCCCCACACCGATGATGGATCTGGGTAGATCTGTTCAGCCCCTGCTCTACAGAGCAGGGCAGTGTTTCACCAGCTTCCACATCCTAAGTGGCAGGTTAGCACAAGCTCTTCCAGGCAGAAAACAGGCTGTTAAGGAGCAAGGAAACTCGTGGATGCACATCCTCTTCTACCCTCACCTGGCCTTTACATGGCCAGCAGCACTCCCGTGAATGTCTCTTACCTGAGCTCACCTTCTTGGTGTCTGTGACCCACCTGTGAACCCTGCCAAGGCTGTGTGAGACCACCAATTCCAAGCCTGACACAAAGCTAGAGAAATCCTGAACTTCAGCACTACAGGTACATCAGAGAAGCATGGTTTTCTTCACAGTGATGATGGTTTGTCTCCACCAGTATTTTTTTCAGTTTATTCTATGGCTACTTTCAAAGTAGCTTAAACAGTGATATTGGTATGCCACAGTTCTCCAGTCACACTAGCGCTTCTTCTGGTTTCTCCATTATTTTCCAAGCAGTTCAGGATACACTGGGACAGTCAGATCTTGCACCAGAGCCCCCGTGTTCCAGCCCAGGGCTCTGCCAGCAGCTCAGGGACTGGATGCAGCACAGAAATTTCACTGCTGTGAGTTTGTTTCAGTGCTTGGCACTGGCAGAAGCCCTTTTCTACCCGCTGCTTTTCTCAGGTCCTGCCTGATGCTTCCATTGGCTATGGCACAGGGGACGCGTCCTCATTTCTCACACACAGACCTGCCCTCCCAGATCCTGCTCTCCCACACACAGTCCCTCCCTGCTCTGCCTCTGGAAGGCCCCATCCTTCCCTGGAAAACCAGGGAAAACCAGGCCCAGGTGCAGTGAGTGCCCACAGGGCTGAATCAGTCCCTTCACTCCCTCTGCATTACCCTGAACAGCGCTGCTGCAGTGGCCTGGTTTTCACCTGCCACTCCAAAGACACCGCGGGGCTGGGCAGAGCCCAGGAGCTGCAGGACAGGCACCCAGGGGCTGCTGGCACAGCAACAGCCCAGAACTGCAGGTGGGAGCCTGGTCAGAGCCACCACAGAGCCACCAGGCAGAAGGATGGTCAGACGTGGAGCAGAGAAGGAGAAGAAAAGGCTGCGAGCTCCCCGAGGATGGGGGAGGCAAGAGGACAGCTCTGAGTGAGGAATGCTCTGCAGAAGAAGGAAGCAGCACCGGGAGCAGTGTCCCTGTGGGAGGTTTGGTGGTGCTGTCTCACAGCACCGACCAGTCCAGCTCTCTGCTCTGCCTGCAGCAAGAGATGAAGCTGCACCTTGGTCTCCCTCACCTGTGGTTCCTTCTGGGATCTCCCCGTGCTGTTCCGCACCACCCTGCTCCTCGTGGTCTCCTTCCTCCACTAAAGGTGCTGTGGCATCTGAAAAACAACACAGCTTTCACACAGCTGCTGGGGGGCAAAGCCCTCTGGAGGCCAGGACGGGCCTGAAGAACGTTCTGCTGCTCAGAGAAGCACTCAGAGCTGGTGGAGGGAACAACTGAGCATGGCACAGCAAAGCCAGAGCCACGGGGACACCGTGAGCTGGCCCCTGGCACACAGCGTGCCACAATGTTCTCCCTAGGCTTCTGAAGGATTTTTGGCCTTTTTGTCCAGAAATCCAGCACTGAGAGCAGCCCCTGGTGCACAGCAATCCTGCATGGAGACACGGCTGGGCTGGAGCAGGACAGAACAGCTCCCCTGACTGCACCAAGCAGCCCAGGGTGGCTGCACCGTGCTCTGGGACACAGGGACACCCAGCTCCACCTGGCTGCTCATCCTGACAGCCCCACTCCAACTGCAAAGCAGGATAACATCCCCTCCTGCACCAGATGGGTTCTGTGTTCTGATTTCCTGGGGCACTTTCCCAACAATCACTCAGCCCACGCCTCCAGTGGGACAGAGCCGGGACTGCTCAGCGTTTCTGCCCAGCTTTCCTTCCTTTCAGAACAATTCTGCCAGCCAAAGCCTCTACCTCACGTCTCCAAAGGCAGATTCTTGGGATTAAAGCAGCAAAAAGTGAAGGTAATTACAACAGTGAGCAAGTCTCTGGAATGAGAGCCTTTCTACCCACGAGGCACTCAGGACCTGGGGAGCACAGTGACACAAAGCTGTGTCACTCCACACAGGACTGCACTGCCAGGGCCTTGCAGAGCCCCTGCAAAGGCTGCAGGACACAAACCACCAGCATCTTCCTGAGAACAATTCACCTTTCTGCTTTCCAGCCCACTCTGCACCTCATCCACCTCATTCAAACACCACTGGCGATGAGACCAACAAAGGGGATTCTCCTCCTGAGAAACCCCACCAGGACACGGCACGGGGACTCTGTGGTGAGGTTGACCACGACCCCATCCATGGTGGTTCCCAAGCAGAAAGTCAAAGAGCTCCCACCTTCCGTAGTTGGGGTGCTCTTAGCGTCAGAAGTTTCAGAAACAGGCTCATCCGATCCATCATCGACTGGTATCTGAAGGGGATAGCCTGGAAAACATTCAGATACTTACAACAAGTCCTTGGCTATCACCTGGGGCCTGGGGGTTACCAACTCTCATTGCCCAGAGCCACAGCTGCAAGAAGCTGCAGCTGGAGAGTGAAAACCACCTGAGCTTAAAGCAAGCAAAGCGTGAAAATGCCAACCAAAAGCACCAGGGTGACCACCAAAAGGAACAAAAGGAAACAAAAGAAAAGCCCGGCGAACCGGGCAGGCAGAAACAGCAAAGCATGGCACAAGCAGGCAAGGAGATCTCAGCAACATAAGAGGAAAGATGTGCAGATTCTGAGCCTCTGTTGTCCTCTCCCTCCCTCCCAGAGCAGGCTGAGCACTGCCAGGACTGCAAACCAGCCCGTGGCTGTGACAGGGCTGGAGCAGGACAACGTTCTGCGCCAAGAAACGGTGGCAAAAGTCCTCTGGAAGAGCAGGGCAAGAGGCACAAGTCTCCCCTCAGCAAAGGTGCGGGCAAATCAAACAATGAGAGCTGGGAAAAGTGATGTGGGGAAGAAGAAGCGAAATCCCTGTGAGCCTGTGGCGTGTGAGACAAGCTGAGAGGAGCTGTCGGACCGCAGTGCTGCAGAGCCAGGATGAATGGAGGCTCTGGATGCTCTCCAGGACACAGGCCATCCATTTATCTGGCCAAAGAGGCGTCCAAAGCACCTCAAGAAAAGGAAATTAAGATGATGTTTACATGGAGCATAGCCAGGAGTGAGTCCCACCAGGTTTGCTGGCAGTGCGGGTTTCCAAGCTCAGCTGTGGAGCACGGTGGAATGAGAAAGGAAAAGCTTCTGAAGAAATGCAGAAATATGGTGAGGAGGACTCTGGCATGGCCCCCACTCCCAGAGCTCCCTGCTCAGCTGTCCCCAGGTCCTTGTGCAGGTGAGGAAAGCAGGCAGCAAGCTGTGACCCCAAATAAGTGACCCCAAATAAATCACCCCAAATAAAACCGGCGCTGTGTTTCCTGAGCAAACTGAGGAGTGGACACAAACACACACTCGCAAAGCTGCAGCAGTGGGATCCCCCCTGGGCTGGGTTATTCTGCTCCATGGACAGTGAGATCCACGAGCAGCATTCTGCCATCACTGTGCATGTTGGAGCACCTTGTGGGCTCCCTGTGGCGCCCTGGCTGACCCTCAGTGTCCTTCCAAGGTCCCCTCACACCACCATGGTGTTCTCCCTCTCCCTCCTTAGCCCAGGCAGGTCCTTCAGCACCTCCTGGACGTGCTCACCTGATGAGAAGTGTTTTTCCTGGCCAGGTGCGTGATCCTCCATCATGGTGGTGTCCTGAGGCTGCTCTGCCACCTCTCAGCAAAGGTACCTGAAAAGGAGAGTAAAAACTGACACCCATTAGGCAAAACCTGACCCAAGAGGAGCCAAGGGAAGGTCTGGGCAGTCCTGCACAAGCAGAAGCACGTGCCAGTCACTGCATCCCTCACGGCACACACAGAGGCAGCTCCTGCCAGCTGCATTCAGGTTCCAGGAGTATTCAAGATGTGCCAAGCAAAACGAGCACCCTGGAGCACCCAGGACACTGCTCTGGCACAGCTCTGCCCCTGTGAGCAGCAGGGTAAGTGCTGGCTGACTCCTGCGCACGCTCCAAACTCTGCATTTCCCAGTTTAACCAGTCTGCCAAGAGCTGGATTTGCTGGTGAGGGGTGATGCTGCTGTGGGAGGGGATCCTTCCATCCCTGTGGGCACACCCAGCAGGGACACACAGCTACCACAGCACACTCATCACCTTAAAAACCACCCAAAAGTGACATATGGGGGGACACCAGGACTATCCAGAGAAGGATTTTGGACTCTTAGGGGAGAGGGTCTGGCTCAGCTGTGGCTGTGAGGGACAGCACAGCCCCTGCTCTAACCCCAAACCCCTCCTGCAGGGCTCAGAGAGCCCCAGCACGGCACAGAGCAAAGCAAACAGGTCAGGGGTGGGAGCAGGAAGGTGCCAAACCTCCCAGCCCTTTCTCTAAACGGCATCGATCTGCAAAAGGAAATGAAATCTCCAACAGCCATTATCTGCCCCCGGTGCAGCGTGCTCTGTGCTGGATGGACAGACAGAGCTTTTAGCTAAGAGCTGGTTAATTACAGCCATTGGCAGTGATTAATAATCAGCTATTAGAGAGATCACATGCTCAGCAGTGGAGCTCAGGTTTCCAGCAGCAAGGAGGAAACTTGTGGTTTTGTCTGCTGGCAATAAATTAACTGCATGTATGGAACCACACGAGGGCCAGTAACCAGATCTCTCACCGGGCTTTTTTTAAGCCTTAGCAAGATGACTCTGCAATTTAATTACTGCCTTAGACAGCTACAAAGCCATTGGACAGGACTGGAGAACCAAGGTTGCACAGCAATGAAATCACCCAGAAAAATGGAGGTACAAAATAAGAAAGAATTAAGTATCTAATTTTTGCTCTAATTGGTGGTCCCTAATTATTTGGACATGTGGCTGCCAAGTGCTGAAAGGATCATATTGATTATATCCAGGCCTCATTTTGCTGATGCTTGATATTATTTACACTGCCAGCAGTGACACCTTTGCTTCCAGGGAAAAAAAAACTCCCAAATTTGCTGTGCTGCATCTGCACCAGGCTGTTTCCTTACTCTGCCTCCTCTCCTCACTCCCTCCCAGGTGTTTTTGGAGAACAGCACTCAGGTGTCTCCCCACATCTGGTCCTTTCTTGCCTTTCTGGACGATTTCCTGCGGCATCAGGCAGAGGAGACTGCTTGGTGAAGGTTCATGTGCTGGCTCCATGGACAGCATCCTCCTGGGGGAAACCTTGCAAATTCTCCTGGGCATGCAGGGCTGCAGCCTGGGGGAAACATTGCACTGCTCCTGGGCATGCAGGGCTGCAATCTGGGGAAGTCTTTGCACTTCTGGGCATGCAGGGCTGCAGCCCAGGGAAAGCATTGCAATTCTCTATGGCTGCAGCCCAGGGAAAACCTTGCACTGCTCCTGGGCATGCAGGGCTGCATCCTGAGGATGTCCTTGCATTTCTCCTGGGCATGCAGGGCTGCAGCCTGGGGGAAACATTGCAATTCTCTATGGCTGCAGCCAGGGGAAAACCTTGCACTGCTCCTGGGCACGCAGGGCTGCAGCCAAGGGAAGTTCTTGCATTTCTGGGCATGCAGAGCTGCAGCCCTGGTGCTGCAGCAGCTGTGATTCAGCAGAGGCTGCTGTGGGCAGGGCTGGTGTCCCCTGCCTGCCCTGGTCAGCCAGTGCCAGGGCTCTGCAGCACAAAGGAAGGGCCAGGGCAGTGCAGAGCAGCTGGGGATGCTGCTCCCTGCCTGTCCCTGCTTTCTGCCTGTGCTGCTCAGGGCCAGCCCCCACTCCCACCATGGCACGGCACAATGCAGCTCGGGAGGATGCTGGCATTAATTTTTCAGAGACAATCTGAGAGCAAGAGCTGCCCCCCTGTTACAGGGGAGAAAACACGACTGAGAGCATGCAGGTCCATCACTGAAACACTCAAACCCAGCTGCAGCCCAGGGAACGCCCCAGTGCCCCTTCCTTCAGACACAGAGGCCTGGATGGCTCTGGAGAGCAGAAACATCTCCCAGCAGATGGAGCACAGCGTCCTGTGCTGCTCCTGAGAGCACCCCCGTGCCCGAGCCACCCCCAGAGGGGAGCAAAACCACCTCCAGCTGGCACGGGAGGGAGGGAAAGCCTCAGCTTGGCCTTGGGTTTTCACTCAGGTAATGAACCCCTATGACCAAAGAGAATTTACATCTTATTAAAATTCTAAATTCCAATTCTCAAAGATGGAGTGAAAATTCTGAAAGAAGCCCACAGTGATAATCCTCTTTGTTTTTCCTTTTGAGTGGGGGAAGGGGAAATCCTTCTCGGAGAAAAACATAACATCAAGGGGAAAAAAAAAATATTCTAAAATATTCTTCAAAATGTAAAACCAGCCCCGCCTTGAAGCAATGGCTCAGTGATGCATAATTAGAGCAAAGAAAGCTGCACAGAGATAAACTTGAACAGCACCCTCCTCATGGCAGATAAAGCACAAACCCTCCAAAGAACCTTATCCATCCCCAGCAGAACCATCCTCCTTAACCAGGGACACTATCTAAAAAGCAACAGCCCATCCCATAATTTACAGCTCCTCCAAACCTCACATTTTCCAGACTTCCTGGCATTGGAAGGGAACTCAAAGCCCATTCAGTGCCACCCCTGCCATGGCAGGGACACCTTCCACTGTCCCAGGTGCTCCAGCCCTGTCCAGCCTGGCCTTGGGCACTGCCAGGGATGCAGGGGCAGCCCCAGCTGTGCCAGGGCCTGCCCACCCTCACAGGGGAGAAAATCCTCCTAAAATCTACTCCAAACTCTCTCAGTTTGAATCCATTCCCTTGTCCCATCACTGCAGCTCCTTGGAAATATTTCCCAATATTCCCAATTTCTCACAGACGTTGGAAAGCCACAATTAGCTCAGCCCAAAGCTGCTCTCTGTCCCCAGCCCCATATCCAGTCTGCAGCAGAAATTCCTGCCCTACACTAAAGAGGCAGCAGGGCTGGGCACAGCCAGGACATCCCAGAAGAGCCCTGGGGAACACAAAATCCCCCCACAAAGCCTCCAGCACCCTCAGAGCCCAAACTCTCAACCCTTGGGCAGAAAGGGGAAGGGAGATAAACCCCGGGCTGCAGACAAGGTGAGCCCAAGGTGCCCCATGGAGGAGAGGGCAGATGCAGGAGCACCCAGTCTGTGCCAGGCACCACCAGCCCTGGCACAGAGGAGGGGGGAACAGCCCCCCAGAGCCCCTCTGTGGGTCACAGTGGGCACAGCACAGGGGACACAGCCCAGGACTGTCCCCAAGCAGGGCAGGGACAATTCCGGGATCACAAGGCTGGACCCGGGGCTCGGTTTACACAGCCCAGCCCAAAATAAACCCGGCCTTGGCAGAGCTGCCTGCGGGTGCTGCAGGGGCCCCGGGGCACAGGGGCAGGAAAACACAGGAAAAGGAAAGGAAAAGGAAATTTCAGCAGCAGGAGGGTGAAACACCCAGGGAGATGCTGGCTGGAATTGCACACTCTGGGACTCACCACTGCTCCACCCCTCATGCAGCCACAAAATACCCACAAAATAGCCACAAAATACCCACAAAATACCCTCAAAATATCCACAAAACACCCTAAAAATATCCACAAAATACCCACAAAAAACTGACAGAATACCCACAAAATATCCACAAACTACCCACAAAATACCCAAGTGATCACCCAGGTAACTCCCAAGCAGCTCCACCCACCATGCCACCCACAAAATACCCACAAAAAACTGATAAAATATCCACAAAATATCCACAAAACACCCACAAAACACCCAAGTGATCACCCAGGTAACTCCCAAGCCTCTAGGCTATTGTCTCCTGCTCAGCATCTTCCTTCCCCATTATTTAATCAGAAGGGGCACAAAGCACTCGCTCTTGTTGTCAAAGATGAAGATTCAACAAACACGAGCTAAGCGTTACCTCTGAAAGGTGATCAAACACAAACAGGGCTTTAGAAAAGCATCATTCCGTCTGAATTACATAATTAAAACAGAGTGACAGCACCGCGAAACAACATCAGCCTGAAAGGCTGTTCATAATTCATAAGCAACTTCCTTTTCATCTCCTTTGTGCTCTTCTCCAAGTACTGTTCTTCCCAGAAGCTGACAGAGGAAGGAATATGGACGATGATCTCATTAATTGCAGGCACTAATATGCAGTGAGCTGAGAAATTACATGGAATTTCAGGATATCTACTCAAGAGGACGGAAAACTCCTTTTAGGTTCAAAGACAAATAATGCCTGTTGGAGCAATAGGACAGAGCTGCAAAAGAAATTGTTTCAAAATTGCATGTTTTCTTTTTTCTTTTTGCATTTTTGAATAGTTATTATAGTTTAATAACTATAACTATTAATAACTCCTTGGAGGTGTGAAACTTTTGCCCCTTTCTCCAGGGGCTGGGCACTTTTCAAAGAGACACGAGATGGTTTTTGGGCTCACAGCAAAACAGCTTTTGGGGCACAGGAGTCTCACCACAGCAGCATGGACACCCATTTCCTTCTCCTGTCACTCCATTCCCCCAACACAGCCCTGACAAATCAGAGCTGCTCACAGCCCAGAGCCCGGCCAGGGTCACCATGGGGGTCTCCAGAGCAGCCTCGTGGCCAGAGAAAAGCCAAGGAACACTCACTCACATGCTGGTAAGTTCCTCAGGGCTGCTGAGCATTAAACTAACAGAATTTGCCATCCCAAATCAGCTTAGGCCCAGTTCAGCAGCTGCCTCAGGGCAGGGTAGCAATTAGAGACCAGATTATCCAGCACAAAACCCCAGCGCACGGCCTGAGCTGCAGGACAGGGGGAATGGGTTTGTCTGCACGTCCCCTCTGTGCCCCAGTGAAACAGCTGTGACCTGCTCCACCTTCACCCAAAACCTGAGCATCTCCATTTCCACCTGCAGCATCTCCTGGCATTAAATGCATCTTCCTTCCTTCATCTTCCACCCCTTCTCAATTTCCTTCTCACTCTGGCCTGGTTGACCTGACCAACCTTTCCCAGCACCAGTGCAGCCCCCAAGCCTTCCCTGTGAGCTCTCAGAGGGCATTTCAGGGTGGGCACAGCCCAGGGAGGTGCTGGCACTCAGGATCACCCAGCTCATTCCACAACATGATGCAAAAATCAGGCTGCCCCTAAGTCCCCTGAGTTTAGGTAGATTAGAGCTCTGATCAGCAGGGCTTACGTGGCAGCACAAAAGGAGGCAGCAGCAGTTTTAAAGCAGCCCAGTGCGCTCAGCAGGCTCTCTGCAGAGAGGGCAGAGAAGCCTCTTTGGCAGGGATTTGCCAGGCTCTGCCTGAGGATTTCTTCTTCCCACCCCCTGCTACAGCATCCTGCAGCTCCACCGAGCCCCGAGATGGTCGATGGGGGGGATAAATTCCTCCTCCCCAAAATCCTGCTTGCTTGGGAAGCCTTTAAGCAGTTGAACACGTAGAGCGGATCAGAGAGAAGGCAGATCTTATTTACCAGCTAATTCCCTTTGACTCTTCCCATCCCAACCTGCTGCAAACCAGAGCCTCCTCCCTGCTGCTGCTGCTGCAGGTTTAAGGCAGGCTCGACAGCTCTGGGGCTTGTAGCAGCCATTATTCACTGAACAGAAAGTGCTGGAAGGCTGATATATTCCCCCAGCAGTGCCTTCCCAATGCTGGGATCGTGCCCAGATGTGGCTGCAACACCAGGCACCAGGACAGAGTCACAGACTGCTCCCCCAGCCACCAAAAGGGATGGGGAGAGGGAAAAGAGGTTCCCAAAAAATGCCCCTGGAGTTTTAATGAATTGGGGCAATGGGTGGCACAGCAGCTGCTCCGCCCCATCGAGTGCCTGCTTTACCCTGGCTGGCAAAGGACACCGTGAGGAGGCAGAAATGGCTTTTGGAGAGATTGCACTGCCTGAAGGAAGGAAAGCAGACAAGCATCCATCCCCACTGGCTGACACTGCCACACTCCCCTGTGTGGCTCACTGGAACTGTCAGGGGTGTGCCCAGGATGGGCAGCAGAGGACAGAGCTGCTGGCAGAGCACTGGGGACAGGCAGGGCTCACCTGCTCTGGGGACAACTGCCACCTCACAAACACAGGGCAGCTCCTGTGGCCAGCAGGGTCTCATGGCTACCACAATCTTCCTCATTAACGTGAGGCCAGAAACAAGCTGACAGAACTTATTTCATGCTCCAGTGGGTACCAAACCAGCTCCCAAGGCGGGGCCAGGCTGGTGGATTCAGAGCATCCCCATTTCCCCCAGTACAGCCCATCTGGGAGGGCACTGAGCACTGCTACACCCATCCCAAGCTCCCTGAAACGAAATTCAGCCAATCAAGGAGCTGAGAAATACCCCAAAAGTCACTCTGTCAGTGAGATATACAGGGAACAGCCTCACAGGACCGTGGGTCAATCAGTCTGCATTGGACTGCAAAAACTGCCAGGCCAGTGCTGTGCCAGCACCAGCCACCACCCAGCTGCACCTGAGCCCCACCAAGTTTTGCCTCAGGCTTGAAAAAGACATTGTGAGACACAAGGTGTGTGTTTATTGCTTGCTTTGATCTCAGCTGCTCCCCTTTCTTTGATTTCACAGTGCTGACAACGTTTGCTGCGCCCTGACAGAAGTTCTGTGAATATTCAATGCTGCCACAGTAATGAAGATATTAAATATGAAAGATTCTTCATGCCACAGCTCCAGTCTAGTGAGCAAATCCCAGCCAGAGCAGATGAGACACAACCAGGAGAGCCTTGTGGCCACTGATGTTGCAGGAGATTTTCTTAGGGCCAGGAAAACATTCTCCATGGATTGGGCCATCATATGTGAAGTTATTTTTGAGCTGTTTCAGCACATGGATAGAAAATAAAACGATGACAACGGCACCATCTGCTGCAGCTACTGTCACGCCACCATGGCTGGCATGGCTCTGGCAGCCACAGAAATCCTGTCCCAGGGGAGAAGCCAAGGTGAGGCTCCCCAGGGGATCCCTGCCTTAATCCTGCAGGGTAAAATCCCTGCTTTCCTCCTGAAGGGTCCAATCCCTGTCTTCGTCCTGCAGGATCCCATCCCTGCTTTCCTCCTGCAGGATCCCATCCCTGCTTTCCTCCTGCTTGATCCCAACCCTGCTTTCCCATCCCTGCATGATCCCATCCTTGCTCTCCTCCTGCAGGATCCCATCTCTGCAGGATCCCATCCCTGCTTTCTTCCTGCAGGATCCCATCCCTGTTTTTCCATCCCTGCAGGATCCCATCCCTGCTTTCCTATCCCTGCAGGATCCCATCCCTGCTTTTCCCCTGCAGGATCCAATCTCTGATTTCTCCCTGCTTTCCCATCCCTGCTTGATCTCATCCCTGCTTTCCCTCTGCAGGATCCCATCCCTGCTTTCCCATCCCTGCAGAATCCCATCCCTGCTTTCCCATCCCTGCAGGATCCCATCCCTGCTTTCCCCCTGCAGGATCCAAGGCTGACTGCAGCAATGGGTTCCAGGGTGCTGTGGCACAGACACATCCCAAGGGAGCAGAGGGAAGGACAGGGTGTCCAGCAGGGCTGGAACAAACATTCCCACCCTGAAACAGCCCAGTTCCAGCCTCCCTACACTCCATGCACTGTGCTCATTTCACCAAGCCATCACTCCCAGCCACCTGACACCCCAAACTGGGCACCAGCCAGTCCCCGGCGCCCGTGCCCAGCTCCAGCTTCCCCAGGGTGACTGGCAGAGCTGGAATGCAGCAGGAGCTCACCAGGACACTCTGTAAATACAGAGGGAAGGCTCAGGCATTCTCGACACACTGGTTCCTTAGCCTAGAAAGCAGCAAACACGTCAGATCTCACCAGATTTCGGGGCTCCAGCAGGACCTGTCCTCACCCCAGCAGCCACCACGCCACCAGAGCGGGCTCTGTCACGCCTGTTTTAGCTCCTGTCTGGCTCTGCTGAATTATTTTTGTTTTTCATGACTCAGAGGCTCTTCAGATGAGGTCAAAAGTCACAGTGTGTTTCCTGAACATCATCTTTCATTCTTTAATGCCAAAAGACAACAAACAATAGGACATTCATCAAGTGTCTCTGTTTTGCTTTTTATGTTGTTGCATAACAGCAGAAAAACGCTGCTCCCTAAAATGTTCACAACTGTATTTACTAAATACTAAAACGAAAAGCTCCATTTTTTTATTAAATCTCTATCAGGTCAGTAAGAAGATAAACACGGGCGGGGGGGGAAAAAAGCCTAATCTGGAAAAGCTCAAGAGAGAAAACAAACAAACAAACATCAGCAGGAGAGATGAAGGATGAGAGAATCCTCATTTTCTGACAGGGAAGGGAGGGACCGGGACACCCCAGCCCAGGGGAAGCAGGTGGGCACCCCAAAAGGAGCACCTGGGAGCTCCAGCCCTGCTCCCAGGGGCTGTTGATCCCACAAGGATCAGCAAGGCACCAGTGCCTGTTTCTGCCCATGTTCTGCATGACACAAACAGCAAGGGATTTAGTTGT
The DNA here is from genome assembly GCA_035583215.1 of Arremon brunneinucha. Classification (NCBI taxonomy): domain Eukaryota; kingdom Metazoa; phylum Chordata; class Aves; order Passeriformes; family Passerellidae; genus Arremon; species Arremon brunneinucha. The sequence continues at coordinate 915,692 of JAWWEX010000124.1, read as the reverse complement.
GATGGAGATGGCTGTGGCTCCCCACACCCTGCACAAGATCACAGAATCTGAGAGCCAGAGCTCTTCATTCTAACACAAAAACCCGACAGCAGCTGCATTTGTACCTTTATTTCTCCTAACAAGGGAGCACAGTTCGTGCTGAGGCACAAGACAAACGAGGGTTTTACAGTAAGGATGAACAGCAAATAAAAACCTTTATACCAAAACATCCCTACTGAGCTCTTGGATGTCTCTCCCCAGCTGGTCTTTGCCCAGTTTGGGCCACTTGGGATGACAATCAAGCAGCAATCTGTCTTGTCTTGATTTTAGTTTTATGGGGCCGACGAGCAGATTTGAGCACAAGCAGATGCAGGCAGTGTGACTAAGTGACAGTCCACATGGGAACACGCACCATAAATTCAGCCTAAGAGTTGTAAAACCATTATTTCCCCTCCTAACCCAAAGGGTAAAGGAAGAGAAAGTTAAAAAAAAAAATCCATAATCCACATGCACTTCATCTTCCCTAGGAATTAGCCCAGTTGGTGCCAATCTTTCTCCTCACTGGGATGAGGGAAATTGTCCGAATTTAAGCCTGCCCCAAGTCTCGGAACTCCAGCCCAATCTCCCCCAGTATATTAGTTAAAAATAAACGAGGTGCAATCAGCCTCCTCGGGGATTTTATCCTCTTTCAGCTCTAAATGCAGCTCTGCTGTCACATGTGTGCCATGTACAAAGGGGCCGCCTGCCTCCCAGCATCACTCCTGCCCCAAAATAATCTCACTCCAGCTCTCGGTTCACCAGGGCTCCATTCACGTTCCCCGGGGTCACGGGCTCTCTCTCAGTCACTAAAACAAAGGCTGGAAGATGCAGGGCCGCTGGTGTGTCAGCACTGCTTGTTTTCATCGTGGATGAATGGAGCCAGCCTGTTTGGAGAGGCTCCGACCACACCTAAAGCCACGGCTTTGTCATCCCTTATCGAGGGAGGCAGGAGCCTTCTGCTGTCCCCACCGAGCCAAAAGCTTCACCCACCTCACACAACTGCCCCTTTTCTGAGGAGAAGCATTCACGGCTTTTTTCCTGGCTGATGCAATCCTTACCCAAAAAGTCACTTTACACCCTCCCAGCTCCCTCCCAAGCCTGGCATTCCCCGGTGCTGCTCACCTGGACACAAACACCACAACTCCACAGCAGGATTTTTCCATTTAAGAGAAAAAGAAGAGGCTCCTGGATGCTGAGATAGCAAACAAGCCCAAAAGTCCAAAACTCCTCTGCTAAGGTGAGCAGCAGTGGGTAATGAAACCTGCTCTGGAGCTGAGCACGGGCCTCAGACAGCCCTGACAATAAGCCCTGCTATTAGACACAAAAGCAGTGACATATCTGAGAGATTAGGCATTAATAAGTGCCTTCACATTAAAGAGCATTCATTCTTCACCTCCTGCCTGGAGGCACCAGGGGGAAGGGAGGAGCTGGCAAAGTAATCCAGCTACTACTGTCATGGGGGGGAAAGCAGAACTTAGGCAAAGTAAGCTCCAAAATAATGAAATAAAGATGCAGCTCAGCAATTCCTAATGTTGGAATTCCACATCCTGCAGGGAGCTGGGTCCCCACCTTGCTCTCAGGCAAGCACCAGCCTGGGGCTGCCAGGCAGGGTTTAATATGGAAGGGTGAGAGGGCAGGAACAGGAGAGATGGATGAGCACGGAGAGCAGACAGGACAGCAGGCCCAGGTGTGCCCAAGATGCTGCTCAGGATGAGAACAAAACCAAGGACTCCTCCTGCTCACAGCTGCTCTTTTTGGATCACCCATCCACCACCAGAACCCTGCAGGGCTCCACAAACCCCAGAGTCACTCCCTTTGTCCAGCGTCCTCATTCTGGTCCAAATACCCTCATTCTGGTCCCAATACCATCATTCTGGTCCCAATACCCTCATTCTGGTCCCAATACCCTCATTCTGGTCCCAATACCCTCATTCTGGTCCCATCCTCTCTAAATCTGTTCTCCCAGGCAGTGACTCCAAGCCATGCCATAGTTTGAACAGATTTTACCTGCTTTCCTTTTCACCCCCCCGCCCCAACGGCAATTTATTTTTTTCTGCCTATTCACGCCTGCCAGGCTCTCCATTATTACACCGGGAAATGCTGAGGGAAAACCGTGTAGTTTCCTGTCCAATTTGGAGACGTCCATTGTTAAAAGCTTCTCGTACAAATCCCTCCAGGCAGCTCCAGGCAGCACCCTTTGTCATGCTGATGAGGCAGGAGGTAAAACCACACATAAGCAGTAACTTCAGAGGGCAGAATTTGCTCAGGGTGGAATCTGCCCTTGAATTCAGTGTCGGTGGGAGCTGAAAACCAACCACAAAAGGCAATTCTGACTTTGGATTAAATCCCAGCTTTGGGCTCACTAACACCACAAACTACAGCTACCAGCAAAGAGCATGAGAAGCTGCAGTTCTGCCACATCACTCAGTTTCCTCTCACCTTAAAGCCCACAGGTAACTCAATCCCAGCCACTCTCAGCCCATCAAACAGGATCTGAGGAGGGTAATGAAGCACTGGCTCCTGCAGGGAGGAGTCAGCACTTTGCACCAGGTGGGTCAGCACCAGCCACATTTCCAAATCTGACATTCCCTTCTCTTCTGACCACACCAAAGTCAAGCACAGCTGCAGATACAAATGTCATTTTTATACAAAGGCTCCTCACATAACCCTGAGTGGGCACAAACACAGAGCAACCTCCAGGAAGGAATCCCTGCAGATTATCCCTTCTCTTGGGACAGTCTCCTCTCATCCCGTGGTCTCCAACTAACACAAAAAGCAGGAACAGCTCCTGCTCCCTCTGCCAAAGGCTCAAACTGAGATCCACAGCAGTCAGGCAGGACAAGGCTCATTGCCCATCACTTGGCCTCTCAATTTGAGTGTGACAGCGCTGGCCTGCCTGTGGTTTTGGCTGAGAACAGCTGGCCAGGTGTGCCCCCGCCCCAGGAAGCCCAGGTGAAGTGAAATTTCCATTCACAGGGAAGGAGAGCAGAGCTGCTTCTGAGCACCACACACGCTCCATATTGAGACCTTGCACAGCTGGCCAGATGTGCTCCTGCCCCAGGAAGCCCAGGTGAAATGACATTTTTTCTCACAGAGAAGGAGCAGAGCTGTTTCTGAGCACCGCACACGCTCCACATTGAGACCGCGCCAACAAACCCACGATTCAAGAAACCTCTAATCAAAGAAAAGATAAAATGTTTCCTAGGACAGGGAACAGTTTAACCACTCCGAACACCTCCCCTACTTGCGCAATTTCAGCTTCAGAAGCGCAAACTCGTCTTTGCAGGGCACAGAAAGCAGTTGGTTTATCTCAGAAGCAAATCTCCAGCCCTCCCCAAGCAGGCCGAGCTGGATGTCCTCAGGAGTCACAGGAGAGGCTTCTTTAGATGTTTCGAGTCATTTACAAACACCTCATGGAATTTCATTCTGCGGCAACTGGCTTGAGCCTGCTGATGAAATCCATCTGAAATTACATCTGGCACTTCCAGGCAGACAGCCCGGGGCAGGGGCTGTGGGGGAGCCACAAAGTGCAGCTGATAAGTGTCACAAAGCCCTTCAAGTCCCACACGTGCTATTCAAACCCCTCAACACGAGTGGTTTCATCACCTCTCTTGATGCGCTGAAGAGTTAACACAGCTTTTCCTGCCCCTCCATGCCCCACATCAACCTCTGTCCTTGGCCTGGAGCATCACCCGGAGCTGGGGATCACAGAATGATGGAATATCCCCATCTGAAAGGGACCAAAGCGATCATCGACCCTGCACAGGACATCCCCACAGTCCCACCCTGTGCCTGGGGGCACTGCCCAAACACACCTGAGCTCTTCTTGGGGACAAATCCCTGCCCAAAGTGAGAAAATCCCACTGCTCTGCAGCACAGCACGGAGGGAAGGCAGAGAGGTCAGGGCAGGTAGAGCGGAGAGGCTGCAAAGATGGAAATAATTAGCCCAAGCGCGGCAATAATCCTTTTAGCTGCTCAGAAGGTATCCCCTGGTGCTCCCTTTCCCTGGGTATTTAAAGAAGAGACGCTGAAAACAGGAGCCACGCCGTGTGCTATGACCACCTTTACTAATTGGTCTGGTAGGAAAGAAAAGGGGAAAACCAGTGGATTGATTTCTGAGGAGCAAAAAAGCTCATTAGACTTGCAAAGAAAACCCACTCAAGTCTAAAGGCACAGATACTTCTCCTCCAGACTCCAGTGTAAACCACACATGCTTTCCACAGGCACTTAAAAAAAACCCCAGCCTACAACCAGCAGATTTCAGTGTAAAACAAAGCTCCAGCTCACAGATGGAGGAGGGAGATCCAAGGGAGACTCGGATTCACTCAGTCCCTCACAGCAGAGCTTACCCACCTTACAAACCTCACAAGGCTTTTACTAAAGGGCCACAATTCTGCTGCATCCAGCACATCCTAGGGTGAGCTGCAAAGACAGCTTGGGACTGAGGGCTGTTCATGCTGAGTAGCCCTGCACAGAGCAGGAGCTCCACATCTCCATGAAGGAGCAGTGATCCAGCGTGGGGGCTGCACCTCTGGCACATCTGAGCCAGCCTGGTGCTCAGGGAGGTTTCTCCAAGCCCACCCCGCTCTGCCCGAGACCCTCACCCTAATCCTGGTGCCCAGGGAGGTTTCTCCAAGCCCACCCTGCTCTGCCCCAGACCACTCACCCTAATCCTGCTGCCAGGGCAGTGGGAACGCCTCTGTGCTGCTCTGCAGGACCAGCAGCCCAAGCCACTTCTGCAATCGCTTCCTTTTCCATCTCCAGGGGCAGGCAGCACCCAGCACTGCCCAGTTTACTGATGAGCACCCCCAGCCCTGGGATGTGCCCATGGGGTGAGCCCCAGGCACACCCAGCCAGCTCTGGAGCCTGAGCAGCACAGCCCAGCCAGCAGAGCCCCTGAGGTAGGAAGAGATTACACTGCATTGGCAGAAAAACCTAGAAAGCCAGCCCAGCCACTGCAGCAGGAGGGAGAGGCCCTCAGAGAGCTGCTGCTCCTCGCAGCTGAGGCTGGAACAGGCAGGATGCTGAGCTGGGGCTCCCCAAGCTACAGGACAGGTACAGAGGGGAACAATCCCCTCAGCTACTCCAACACAGCCAGAGAGGCCCCTTCTGCTCCAAGAAAGGGCTATCAGTGCTTTTCCACGCACTCGTGGGTTTCCAGACCTCAGAAGGAGCCAGAAGGCATCAGCCATGCCCATTTTGCTCAGGGTTGGCTGCTTTACCTGCGTGCAGAACCACAACCCCCCTAAATTCCTTTTAAACCCTGCTGCCACATTCCAGCAGCCCCAAGATCCTCCCAGCATCACCCAGAGGGATGCCACAAGCCCAAGGCACTGCACTGCAAGCTCCCACTTCTCAATCCAGCCCCACACCTTAGCGCACAGCCTAGGAATCAACCAGCCAGCCTAAAAGCCAACTGAGCAAACTGGAAAATACTGGGAGCCAGGTGGAAACCATTGCCCTGGCTCCTCCCTGACTCATTCATCAAGTGTCAGAGCATTCCTACAGCTAAATTAGCACCACTGCCCCAAAGGACACCAGCACCACAGCCAAGCCTCATCAGCGCGCTGCGCTGACAAAATAAGATTATTCTGCTCAAGACAAACTCAAATCTTCCAGCTTTGGAATAACCTTGCTTTTGGGAAGAAAGGGACCGGCCACCCTGAGCATTTCCCCTCAGCCAGTGCCTCGTGATCCAATTTTCCACGCTCTGCCAACCCAGAGGGATTTGTGTGGAGGTCTGGGGTGGGCACAGCCGGCACCAGGACGGGCCCACCAGCCACGGCTGTGCTGCAGGATGTGTCAGGACAATTTGTCACTCCCGTGCTGATGGAGGCAGCATTTCAGGAGCTTCAGCACCGACACCAGCTCCAAAACAGTCCCAGTGTGGCTGTTCCAACAGCCCTGCAATGCTGGGGAGCCCAAACTGCACGTGGGGACACAAAGGTGACACAAATTCCCTCCATCCCTGCTGCTGCACCCTCAGCACTGCCCAGCAAAGTGGTACCCAAACCCCACGCCTGGAAAACGCTGGAAAAAAGCCCGTGGTGCTGCACAGATCAACGAGCACTCCACGAGGAACACGGCTCTCTGAAATGCAGCAGAGGAGCACAAAAGGCAGAAGATGAAACACCCACCTCAGCAGCGTGCCACCAGCATCCCTGACTGGCTACACCCAGCTCTTCCTCACCGAGAAAGGGCAGCTACAGTGTCACATTTTCCTCATTTTTATCCTATGAGGTCTGGCCAGGGGAGCAAAATTTCTTATGTTTTTTTTTGGGAAGGAAATGACAAAGCTACAGCATTCCCTTTTCATGTATAAAATAGGTGAAATAAATACATTTGCTTGGTCCTCCTGAAGGTGCAGTTCTTTAAGCACAGAGGGGATGGGACAGTTTGGATGGAACACCTTGGGAAGGCAGAGGCTGGAAGCAGAGAGCAGCAAGGGATACAGGGGAGTGGGAAGGGTGAGCAAGCCCAAATTGGAAGCCAGAGCTGTAAATACTTCACACAGTGCTAGACAGAGGGAGAGACACCAAACCTGCACTTGTACCTGCAGGGGCTGGGCCCATTCCCTGCCCAGGGAGCTGCACACAGAGCTCCCACCACGGCTATCCCCAGTTAATCCCTGCAGGATAAACATCCCTCTCTGATCTGTGACACCATCTGTGGGATGGGCATCGCGTTCCCCAGGTCTCAAAAAATGAACCCCACCTCAAAGAACGAGAAAATGCAATACTTTAATCAGGTGTGAACCATCTGCCAGTGGATGCCCATCCCTGGAAGATTGGGGTGCAGGCTGGAGCAATCTGGTCTAATGGAAGATGTCCCTGCCCATGCCAGGGGGGTGGAACAACATGGTCTGTAAGGCTCCTTTCAACCCAAATCATTCCCTAATTCTATGTTCAAATCCTCTACAAATCACAGGTAAATCAGCCAACACTTTGCTTTTCTCCTTAAGCTGCTCATCTTGGGGTGAAAACCAAGCATTTTGTGTTTCAAGGCTGAACAAAGCATAACTGGGTTAGGCAATTCCTTACTCCTAGAGAGAACGAGGTTTTAATTCTTCTCCCCTCAAGAGCAGCCTGCAAACGCCCAACTGAGACCTATTCTGATTGACCATACTGAGAAAAATAATGCCAAGAAAACTGAACCCCACAAGGAAAGCCATTGAACACCCCAAATGTGAGGTGCTGGCAGCAGAGCCAAAACCCCTTCAATGGATGGAAGCAGGCAGCCATTGCTGGACAAGGCACATTAACGATCCTCAGCAGCAAATTCTGTTCCACTGATTCACACACGCACCCAACATCTGCCCACATCCACGCCGGGGAAGCTCGGGAATACTCTGCATACAAATGGTGACAGCTTAGCTCATCTCAGCTGCTCCCTCCAGCACGAGCAGCAAATGGAGCTGCACCTCGCGGCGTGGTACTACGGCAAATGGAAGGAGAAACTCCCTCTGAAGTGATGGCAGCTGCCCTGCAGGATTGCGTTTCTAGGTGTCCAAAAACACCAGGAAAAAATCGTCTTCCCTAAGCCAACCTTCCCTTGTGCTCATGTGGCAGTCGGGGATGCAGGCAGACATCTCCATCCCTCACCTGGAATGAGCTGTTTCTGCTCCTTGCAGGGTGAATTGCTCCAAGGCAGGAGGGCAGGTGTGTGCTCCTGGAAACACCTGGCCAGGAAACTTCCCTTTTCCCAGCTAAGTTATATTTAAAATAAAGAAATAGCCAACAAGCACAGGTAAAAAAGGCGAAACCCAGAAAGGGGGGGCAGCTCCACGCCCCACCTGGTGGGATTTGGGGATGAGAAAGAAGAGACAGCATGGGAAGAGGCAGATGGAAGGGACAAGGGGGCAATTCCAGCATGACAAGGGCAATCCCAGCATGGCACTGGGATGCTTGGGATGTGCCCAGCACATCCAGGGACCAGCAGTGACACAATCCCAGCCCCAAACCCACGCGGATGGGCATCCCCATCCCCATCCCGGGGCTGGAAACCACCCGGGATTCAACAGGATGGGACCCACCTCGTTCACGTTAAACACCGAACCCTCGACACGGGCACCGGGGGGTGCAACAAAGCCGGGCAGCGCCGGGGTGCCGTGACCTCAATAACGCTTCCCCCCACGCAAAATTTAGGGCTGGGCGTGTGCAGCTCCTTCTTCTCTTTTTTATTCGAACCGCTTTCTCGTTACGGTTTCCCATTATTGATTAATTTGCCGTTTTTAATCACCGCTACCTCCCCGCTGGAGGCGGCTGCAGAACATGGCCCCGCGCTGCCGCCCCTCCTGCCGCAGCCCCGGCCCCACCTGCCGGGAGGAACGGGGCCGAAACGGGCGCAAAGCGGGGGGTAAGCCCCAAACCCGCCCTTCTCCATCGCTCCATCCCTCCATCCATCCTTCCATCCATCCATCCTTCCATCCGTCCATCCCTCGCCGCCGCACCTGGCCCGGCCGCCTGCGCTGCCGCAGGGGCCGCGCCTCGCGCTGCCGCAGCCCCGGGGCGCCGGCACCGGGACACGCCCCTCCCCTCGCTTTTGGGATGAAATGGACGGATTTTGCTTCTCGGGGCTTGATTGATTTTTTTGGGGGTTTTTTCTCTCCCCTCCCCGTTCTCCGCGCGGGACGCGGCGGAGGGAGAGCGCGCCCGGGAGTTCAGCGCCCCGCTCCAGCCCACGGCAGCCTCCCCTCCCCGTACCTGCCGCTGCTGCGGGGGTGTCCGCACCGGAGCCGGCTGCTGACAGCGGTGGCGGTGACGGTGACAGCGGCGGCGGCGGCGGCGCGGGCGGGGCGGGGGCGCGCGCGGGCTCCGGAACCTTCGCCGCGCCGGCGGGGCGGG
>JAWWEX010000124.1:892018-906658 GCA_035583215.1 Arremon brunneinucha | reverse complement strand
CTCAGTACCTGCTCAGCACCACTCAGTATCTGCTAAGTACCATCTCAGTACCTGCTAAGTACCACTTAAGTACCATCTCAGTATCTGCTCAGCACCTGCTCAGCACCACTCATCACCATCTCAGTATCTGCTCAGCACCATCTCAGTACCTGCTAAGTACCATCTCAGCACCACTCAGTATCTGCTCAGCACCACTTCAGCACCACTCAGTACCTGCTCAGCACCACTCAGTATCTGCTAAGTACCATCTCAGTACCTGCTCAGCACCACTTCAGCACCACTCAGTACCTGCTCAGCACCACTCAGTATCTGCTAAGTACCATCTCAGTACCTGCTAAGTACCACTTAAGTACCATCTCAGTACCTGCTCAGCACCACTCAGTATCTGCTAAGTACCATCTCAGTACCTGCTCAGTACCACTTAAGTACCATCTCAGTATCTGCTCAGCACCACTCAGTATCTGCTCAGCACCATCTCAGCACCACTCATCACCATCTCAGTATCTGCTCAGCACCACTCAGTATCTGCTCAGCACCACTCAGTACCATCTCAGTATCTGCTCAGCACCACTCAACACCACTCAGTACCTGCTCAGCACCATCTCAGTATCTGCTCATCACCCCCTCAGCCCCCTCCGCCGCCCCATCGTCTGCAGCGAGCAGGTTGCACGCGCTGCCCCGGCCGGCAGGGGGCGCTGCCGCGATGTCCCCGCCCCTCACGGCCCGGCCCCGCTGCTGCCTTTGCTGGGCCTGGAAGTGCTGTGGACACAGCGGGGATCGCTCGATGGAATTGGTACCTTGTGTTAATAGGGTTGCTATCCCTAATTATTGGATTTAATAGAGAAAATGCAGGAGGGCAGGGTCCAGTTTTCAGTTTTTCCTGACAACCACTGAGGTGCAAATGAAGGACAAACAGGTCTTTCCAGGAGCCCACACATGCAGCACCAGTCTGCTTTTTAAAGCAGATCAGATTGGGAATGATCTGTCTTGGTTTGGAATAAAGCTTTATGGAGTGTCAAAGCTCTTCTCTTACTACAGTATCAATAACGGCAAACTTACAGATTAGAATTGTACAAAAAATTGATTTATGAACATGCAATGTTATGAGATAGTTTGGTTTGTTTGTTTTCAGGTCAACAGTAATAGGCAAGCCATCAGAAATGGAATGGTTCTTTTCTGCCCATTTTTAAACTGCCTAAAGAGTACCCACTATAATTTAGCTGGAGAATTTTCCTAGATTAGACACATCTCCCCTCAAAAATCTATCACAGCTTTGGGAATTGTAAAACAAACACTACAGTGCTACAAGGGGATCCATCCTTGTGAGACAACAGAAAGCAAGATGAATTGCAGTGCAAGCAGCTCGAGCCCAACGTGGGACAGCAGCTCTGTCTTTCTGAAGTCACTTCCATGCCCACTTACATCTGCCTGAGTTCCCAGCGCAAATCCTGTCTGGATCCAAGCAATCCTGGGCTGGGCAGCGAGGCATGGTTAGCCAGAGCCAGCCAGTGCTCAGGCACGGCCACATCCAGGCCATTTAGAAGATCAGTCGGCAAAGGATAGCCAAGAGTGAAATGCATCAATTGCTGCAGCAATGCTGAGATGTTTCCAGAAATGCTGGAGCAGCCCTGGGTGGGAAGAGCTCGTGGTGATCAGCAGGTCCTGCCCCAGCTGGGAGGAACTGCACAGAAGCTCTCTAAGGACACATCCCTTACCTGTATGTGCAGCAGGCTGACAGCTGATGCAGAGTTTAATTACTGCACTGAGCTCTTCTGGCTCTTCTTCATGTTCACAGGGGCTTTTGTTTGTTGGAACAGGGATCTGGGAATTTTTCCTACTTTTCTGAGGCCAGGCTCCTCTTCCCTCCACACTCCTGGCCCATACTGCTGCTAGGTGTATACTATTTTAACACAGAACTATAAAGGAATCCTTTAGGGAGCAAACCATGGGGGTCTACCTGTATCTTCATCCCTAAGACCAGGCTTATTTACCTCCCAGGTGAGGTTTGTCCCCTGTTTCATAACTACCAAGGTTTTCCCTGGCCGGTGCCGCAGAAGGCAGAACATCACACTGCAGGTCTCACCTGCGTTAGAAATTCTGGGTTATATTCTGGGTTATACAAGTCTGATGTCCCTAGGGCCTCCTCTGGCCACAAGCTGCTTCATTTGAGTCACTTAATTCAGCTTAAGCCTGCCTTTTGCAAAACCATAATGATCCCGGCTGAAACAAATACTCCAACTCTGCCCTGGCTTAATTCCATTAAAGCACTACCCAGATCCTTTTGCAACCTGGCCGTTGAAGCTTCACTTAAATTAAGGAATTGGGCTAACTGCTTTCAAAGCGGGATTTTGAGCGTGGCCAGAGGGGATGGATGGTTCCAGGGCTGACAGAGCAGGTGCGACCCTGCCTGGTGAGGAGCCCCGGGCACACAGAGCAGCGCTCTGGCCCAGGACACCGGCTGGGTTTCGTAAGAGCTGCGAGCAGCGTTACACAAGCAGCGTCCCCGGGCCGTGCCTGCGGTGTCACGGCAGGACAGAGCCAGCAGGGCTCACGCAAACCTGCCCAGCCTCGGGATGCTGCGGATCGGGGGGGATCAGGGCTCAGCCGGCTCCGCACCCGCAAACCAGACACGACTCTCAGCTCGGACAGTGGGAAAAATGAATGTATTTTATGATTGGCTTTTCACAGATATTAAAATGGATGTTATATGTTTTGTGTTAGAAAGTGATGCTGTATTAATTCTCTTAAATGTGGGTTTAGGTGATAAAATTTGTTAAAATAGAAACGGTGCTGTGCAAGATGCTTTGTTTAAAAGAAAGGGCTTGCAGCGAGGTAGCAGCAACAGGACACCTGATTCTTTCAGAGAAAAGGAATTTACTGCCCTCTTAATAGAAGAAACGAACTTGTTCCCACCTCGAAGGCACTGTTAGGATTCGGAGGAAGAAGTTGAGGATGACCAGACAAAATCCTGTGTTTGAATGGAATTCATGCATCATATATGAAGTGTATGACAATGCAACAGGCTGTTGCTTTTAAGGGTTAATCCTTTGTTAACCTGTGTCCTTTTTCAGGCTCGTGTTGCCCAGAAGAAGGTACCCGGACGTCCGTAACTCTTTGTTTTTATTGTCTCACATTGTCCTAATTCAATTTGTCCAAATTGTTATTACTCTAACTGTGTTACTAATTTTTTTAAACCATTTTATTACTATCAAACTTGTAAAGATTTTGAAAACAAGTGATTGGCGTTTTTCACGGGCAGTGACTGAACAGCTCATTTCCACGGTAATGGGAGCACGGCGCACCCTGCCCAGCCTGCCAAGGACTGCGAGGATGTGAATTGGGGACAGAAAGGTTCCCTTGGGCAGCGCAGGCGGCCAGCGGGCCGTGACTCAGCACAAAGAGCCAGCCAGGCCCTCAGCAGGGCTGAGCTCGGGGTAAACAAACTCACCCTTTCACCCTGACCTCTTTAGCAAATGAAGAGACCCCAAAAAAAATCGAGGTCAAGGCGCTTAAGCCATCTTTCACTGGTCCTTCTTGACCCCCACCCCATCTGAGAAAACGTTATTTCTGTCTCTTTTCAGCTGTGCGGAAGCCACACGAAGCCCAACGCCTAAACCAGAAGATACAAGACCCAACACCCCTAAGGACAGACATATCTTTAATTAATCATGATTCCATTTCTAAATCGCCAGCTGCAAGAGGCTCTCAGGCCGTTTAAAGCCCGTGTCTCTAAGAGGCAGAGCTGATTCATCAGGGAGGCGCAGGATGTGTTCACTTACGGGACCTTGGGGGAATTATCAGGCTCCTGGGCTCACATCACTTAAAGCCAACGTTCCCTTGGACCTGGTGCCATGGAAGGGCAGCTCCCAGCACTGGCTTTCCCCTCCACTGACAGCTCTCAGAGATGCCAGGAGCCAGGAGGGGCTTCATTCCTGGAGGAGAGCAGCCACCAGAGCTCTGCCGGCTCTGCAAAGGGATGGGGAGCATCTCTGTGAGTGAAACAGGTGAAATTCCAACACCCTGGGGCTGCAGGCTGAGCCCTGAGCTGCTCCTGTTCAACAGGCAGAGCTGCTGTGGCACCTGCACGTCACCTGTCCTTGAGAGCTCCGTCCTTCCCACAGGATGGCACTGCCCGGGCAGCAGAGAGGCCATGGGCACCATCAGGGTTTATCAGAGTTTGTCAGGGCAGGAGTTCAGCCGGCTCCGAGGCAGGGATTGCATCACACAGCACCACAGCAGCTCCTGCAGTGATGTTGTCACACGAACGAGTCACCAGGAGCTCTGGCCTTTCCTGAAGGACGCAGCCCTGGAGCTGTTATCTCATTCCCCCCAGCTGTGCTGCCCAGCTGTGCTGCCAGGGGGTCCGGGCGGGGTTCCGAGGGGCTTCGGGAGCCATCTGCTGTCATCAGCCCAGATTACAGCGAGGGGCTGACAGCACCAGGCTCCCTCCCACCCTCCCAGCATCACTGAGGTTGGAAAGGACCTCCAAGATCATCCAGTCCAACCTGTGACCGATCAACCTTGTCAACCAGGCCAGAGCACTGAGGGCCATGTTGAGCCATTCCCTGGACACCCCCAGGGATGGAGACTCCACCACCTCCCTGGGCAGCCCCTGCCAATGTCTAATCACCCTTTCAGTGAAGTAACTCCTCCCGAGAAAATACCCAAATTTAACTACAAGCAGAAATAAGAGCCCCTCAGGGAGATCACCACCTCACCCGGAAGGGTTTGGTGTTCTCCATAGGAAACACAGTGCTTCCAGCGCAGGGAAGGACTCCACGTGAGGGCCTGCAGTGAGCAGAGATGGGATTCCAGACCCCCAGCATTAATGCCAGCTCTCACAGGCCCAGGTGGGAGCAGCAGGGCACTCACCTTCTGCTCAGAGGGCCGGGCAGAGCTGCAGGGAGCGTGGCACAGGACGGGGAGATGCTCACAGTGCTTTGGGAACTGAGAGGCTTTGTTCCTCTGCAGACAGCACAGTGGCACTGGGCCTGGCACGGCACCGTGCCCGTGTCCCAGCCTGACGCTGGCCCTGGCACAATGAGCATGCAACCAACCCCAGTGGGCTCAGGATGGTGAGGGTGAGAGCCCCAGGGCCTCAGCACAGTGGGTGTGCAAGGCACGTACAAGGCATGTGTCAGGTGTGTACCGGGTGTCTGTGTTCCAGGTGTTTGTGTCCCAGGTGTGTCTGTATTCCAGGTGTTTCTGTGTCCCAGGTGTTTTTGTATTCCAGGAGTTTCTCTATTCCAGCTGTTTCTGTATTTCAGCTGTTTCTGTGTCTGTATTCCAGCTGTTTCTGTGTTCCAGGTGTTTCTCTATTTCAGCTGTGTCTCTATTTCAGGTGTGCCTGTATTCCAGTTTTTTCTCTATCCCAGGTGTTTCTGTGTCCCAGATGTTTATGTGTCTGTATTCCAGGTGTTTCTCTGTTCCAACTGTTTCTCTATTCCAGGTGTTTCTGTGTCCCAGGTGTTTCTGTGTCCCAGATGTTTATGTGTCTGTATTCCAGCTGTTTCTGTATTTCAGGTGTGTCTCTACTCCAGCTGTTTCCCTATTCCAGCTGTTTCTCTACTCCAGCTGTTTCCCTATCCCAGCTGTTTCCCTATTCCAGCTGTTTCCCTATCCCAGCTGTTCCTGGGTGCCGCGGCCCCCCCGGGCCGGCAGGGGGCGCAGTGGTGCGCGGGGCTCACTGCGCATGCGCGGGGCGGGGCGGGCGGAAGCGCGGCTGAGGGCGAGGGGCGCCCATGGGGCTCCTTAAAGGCGCCGCCGGCGCGGAGCCGCCTCCCGGTCCCGGAGGGACGCGCCAAGCCTGGCTGGAATGAGCAGGTGGGGCGGAACCCCCGGCACTTCCCCCGACACCCCCGTTCCCTCCACGTCGTCCCCGCTCGTGGCCCGGCACGCGTGACCGCTGCCTCAGTTTCCCCCGGTGTCGGGGCTCGTGCGGCCGCGGAGGGCGTGGAGGCGGCCGCAGGGACCCCCGGGCTCCCCTCACGGGGAGGGGGCGCACCCCGGGCCTGCAGATCCTGCGAGAGGGAGGTGTAGGGCCGGGGGAGGGGGCACAGCCCTGGGTTGGGGGGCACGAACCCCTCAGGGGGCTGCAGGCTCCAGGCAGGGGGAGAAACCGCGCAGGGGCTCGGCCCCAGGATGGGGGGCCGGGGCTGCTCGGGGACACAGCGGAACTGTCCCTGCTCGGGGGCACAGCAGAGCTGTCCCTGCTCCTGGCAGAGCGCTCTGTGCCCCAGCAGGAGGGGATCCCCCCGGGCTGCAAGGTGGGGACCCCGCTTCAACCCCACGAGGCTGGAGCAGCCCAGGGCCAAGGATTTCCCTCAGGCTCGGGTCTAGGGTCAGCTGGGCCCTCCCAGCCCGGCAAGAGCCCCTTGGGCTTCCCCGCAGGCCCCGTCCCTGGGAATTGTTTGCATTGAACACCTTAAGCCGTGTTTGTTTTCCCCGTTGTTGTCACCGTGCTATAGCCAGCCCCACTGATACACCAGGCAGAGCAGGGCTCTGGGTTTGGGGGCATATTTTAGGGCTCTGGATTTAATGGCATATTATAGGGCTCTGGGTTTAGGGGTGTATTTTACCCTGCACAGAAAAGGGAGCAGCTCCCAGCTGAGAGGGGAGCTTGCACACAAACAGGAAGCCCCGGAGGTGCCCCAGTGCCCCACACCAGCAGCGGGGCTGTGCTGGGGCACGTCACGAGGAGAGAGTTTATCAGGTGGGGCAGAGCTGGGAGCAAGAGATTTCCCCTGGCTTGCGTCAGGCTGAGCAGCAGGGCTGGGTCATAGGATCCGGAGGCAGCGCCCTGCCCGTGGCACGGTTCTGCCGTGGCTGTGGGGTCAGTGGGGCACGTGCCACGCTGCCATCCCGTGACGGGTGCCCAAAGAGCGCCCACATCCTGGGGCACTGCAGGGTGTGGGCTCAGGCCAGGCCCAGCTCCCCGTGGGGCTGGCACATGGGCAGGGCTGGGATGGATCCAGCTCTCCCAGCGGGCCTGGTGCCTGTGCCAGGGCAGACCCGGCTCCCGGGGGGGCTGGCACGTGTGGCTTCAGCATAGACCTGTCCCAACTTGCAGCCTTGGTCACCCAACAATTCCTGAGCCCATAAAGGAGAGATTTATGACTTCTCTGACCTTGCGAATTGATGAGTCAGATGGTGAAGTTTTTTTGCTGCGTTCCCAGGCTTTAAAGAACCCTGGGTTCCCAGAGAGCTTCCCTGGAAGCTCTCCTGCTATGGCCCTGTCCCAGCATGATAATGATCCCCAGGCTGCAGCGAGGGGGAGCAGCTGGTGCTGAATGTGCCGAGGGTCACTGCTCCACATCCTTCTCGCTGGGAAGGGTGTGATATCCCCTGCTTCCCGAGGGCAGCACACCAGCCCTGGAGGCTGCAGCCTTGCCAAGCCCGGCGGGATCAGGCAGGAGGTTTCAGATGCCTAAACCCTTCCTGGGATTCTTGTTGCGAACTCACGAGGGGGATCTCCCCTTCCCTGGTGTCCTGCCATGGCTGCCCTGGGCTCTGCTGCCATCCCAGCCAGAGCTGGGGAGGGCTGTCACTGTCACAGCATGGCTGGTCTTTGGACTTTGTTCCTTCCTTTCCTTAGTTTTCCGAGCGCGGGGAGGGGACAGTCCTCCTTCCCCAAGGACATGGAAGGCTGGACTGTCTCCACCTCTGCAGCCAGGCTGGGCCTGCTGCCAGTGTGGGGCCAGGGGGCGTTATCAGGGCTGGGCTGGCCCTGGGAGCCAGTCCCTGTCACCCCCCAGGCCACGCTGATTATGGGGGGCCCTCGGTGCCGTGTGCTGCAGCGATAGCACGGCGGGCGTGGGACACCTGTGGGACACTCTGCTGGGCTGGGGATGCTGGGGGGGCTCCAGGGGACCTCACCCCTGGACAGGGACCCCCAGGCTTCAGCATCCTCTGCTCTGCATTGCAGGGGGACAGTGCCATGGCTGAGAAGCTGCCAACGAGCCCCGGCGGGGGCATCACGCCACTGCAGCAGATGCTGGCCTCGGGGACAGGGGCCATCCTCACCTCCCTCTTTGGTGAGCATGGAGGGGTGGGGTGGGTGCCAGGGTGGGGGGCTGGCACGGGGCTGGCATGGCTAAGGGATGGTGTCTCTGGTGTCTTTGCAGTGACGCCGCTGGACGTGGTGAAGATCCGGCTGCAGGCCCAGAGGACCCCCTTCTCCAAAGGTAACCCTCCAAAGGGGCAGGGTGGGGGGCTGCAGCCAGTCCCCTGGCAGGGGTGTCTCAGCTGGCACAGCTGGTGGCAGGGTCTCTGCTCTGGAGCATGGGGCCATGGCGAGCTGGCAGGTTACCACGGGCCCGGGGGCCCTGCTGGGGGAGCTGGGCTGGTGCTTGGCTCTGTCCTTGCCCCTCCACAGCCCCGTGCCTGGCAGCCCCCAGCCCTCCAGAGGCTCAGCCTGCTGCAGCTGCTGCCCTTTGTTCCAGTCTCCGTGCTGCTCCCCTTGGGCTCTGCCCCTTCCTGTATGGTCACTGGGCTGGGGCTGGCCCCCAGGGACCAGTTTGGTGACAATAGGAACTGCTTGGGAAGCAGCTGTGGGGGCATGCAGTCACCCACAGAGCCGTCCTGCTGCCCAGCCCCGGGTGGTGGCGTGTCCCCTGTGGTTGCTCAGTGTGTCCCATTGTGTGTTTCAGTGTTGGCAGCGCAGTCAGTGCCCTGGGGCGCTCAGCCGGCCACATGTGAGTACGCCGGGGGCTCCTGCTGCCAGTGGCTTTGCTTTCCCAAGCCTTCATCCTGGTTTGCTTCTCCACTGGTGTTGGCTTGGGCTCCTCTGGCTGTGGGGACATCCCTGCACTGTGGGGGCTGACACTGTCCCCAGCCCAGGCTGCCCTGCAGCCCTGCTTTGGGGCTGGCTGTGCCTCATCTATGGGGATCTGTTGTGCAGCTGGCCTGGCTGTGTGTGGTCTTGTCACTCTGTCCTGCTGCCACATCAAAGTCCCCTTGGATTTTTCCTAACTGGTGCCCCTTGTGCCTGGCTTGGGAGCACAGTGGAGAGGCCAATGCTGATGTCCCCCCTGTGCCAGGGCAGCAGAGCCAAGACCAAGTGAGGCATACACCCTCTCCCACTGCTGGCAGTGGGTCCTGCTGTGTGCCCACCCCTGCCATGGAGCTGGGTGTCCCCGTCCCTGGCTCTGGCCATGATCAGACCCTTGTGCAGGGTTTTCCTCTCCTGGTCTCGGGCTGGTCCACACTGGGCTCAGGCACTGAGGGTTTGGCTCCTTCCTGGAAGATGTGGCAGCTTTGGGGTCAGGTGTGCAGGGCATGGGGCAGAGGGGAAGGCTCTCCTGTGTGATGGCAGTGCTGTTGTTTCCTCCTCAGGGAAGTGTTTCCTCTACTGCAACGGGCTCATGGACCACCTGTACGTCTGCCAGAACGGCAGCAGCTGCACTGCCTGGTACAAGGCCCCCGGGCACTTCACTGGCACTCTGGTAGGAGCTCCAGGCATGGCCAGGGGCCTCCCCACCCCAGAGGGCTGTCGGGGTGTTTTCTGGGGGTTGTTTGTCCTTCTCCCACCTGTAACTGCTGTCCCTGGTGCTCTGCTCTCTCCCCAGGATGCCTTTGTGAAGATCACACGCAATGAGGGCATCAGATCTCTGTGGAGCGGCCTGCCCCCCACCCTGTGAGTTTGGGCATTCTGGCTGCTACCACCTGCCCAGGCACACAGGCTTAGATCCCAAGCTCCCTGCCAGCCCCCAGGGAGGTCATGTGCCCCTCACTGCCCTTCTCCTCCTCGCAGGGTCATGGCCGTGCCAGCCACCGTCATTTACTTCACCACCTACGACCAGCTCCGGGACTACCTGCGCACCCGGGTGGGGAGCTGGAACCACTACATCCCCCTGCTGGCTGGGGCCCTGGCCAGGCGTGAGTGCCCCTCCTCTCTGGGGTCCCCCGTGCCCACTCAGTGCCCACGTTCAGTGCTGGCTCTCCTGGCACCGTGCTGGTGGCTCTGGGACGGTCTCTGGAGCACACAGAGCTCACTGCCCGTGTCCCTTGTGTTGCAGTGGGTGCTGTGACAGTCATCAGCCCCCTGGAGCTGATCCGCACCAAGATGCAGTCCCGGCAGCTCAGCTACCGCGAGCTGCATGTGTGCATCCAGTCTGCAGTGGCCCAGGACGGCTGGCTGTCCCTCTGGAGGGGCTGGGGACCCACCGTGCTGAGGGACGTCCCCTTCTCAGGTATGCTGGGGGCACTGGGGCGTGGGGGGCTCAGGGCAGCCCTGTGCTGCTGGGGGGTGCCCGCTGGCAGCCCTGGTGTCTCCTCTCCCCAGCTCTGTACTGGTTTAACTACGAGCTGGTGAGGTCGTGGCTCTGCAGGCAGGCCTGGCTGGACGGGTCCACGTTCACGGTCAGCTTCGCATCCGGGGCCATCTCTGGCACGGTGAGTTTGGGATGCTGGGGCTCCCTGGGGGGGTTGGTGCCTGTGGGAGGGAGGAGTGGGGCTGCTGGGAGGTGACAGCAGAGCTGGCACTGGGCAGGAATGCCACGTCCTGGCTCACCATGCAGTGCCAACCCCACAGGTGGCCGCGGTGCTGACGCTGCCCTTCGACGTGGTCAAAACGCATCGGCAGATCGAGCTGGGAGACAGTGAGGTGCACCCAGGTGAGGGGCTGGCTCCAGGCGGGCACCCAGCACTGCCCAGGGGTGCCCCCCAAGCCTCACCTGCTCCCCTCTCCCCACAGTCACAGCCTCCAGGCCTTCCAAGCCTTCCTCCACCTGGCTGCTCATGCAGCGGATCCGCGCCGAGTCTGGCACCCGGGGGCTGTTTGCAGGTGAGGGTGTGCCCTGGTTCTGTGCTGGGCTTCTGGGTGCCCTGGTGTCACCCCAGGGCTCACAGCTCTGTCCTTGCAGGGTTCCTGCCCCGCGTCATCAAGGTGGCACCTGCCTGTGCCATCATGATCAGCACCTATGAGTTTGGCAAGAGCTTCTTCCAGAAGCTGAACCAGGAGCAGCAGCTGCGGGGATTGTGAGCAGGCCTGGGGCAGGGCTGGCCGTGGCCGTGCCCAGGGGACAGTGCCAGCCCTGCTCCAGCCAGGTGTCCCAGGAGCAGGGATCTGCACTCGGCCGTGCAGAGCCCAAGTGCCTTCCTTCCTGCTCTGCCTCCCGCTGCCCGCACACGGAGCCAGGGCCAGCCTGCCCCACTGCCTGTCCCAGCCACTCTGAGGGACATCTGTGCCTGCTGCTGTGACTCTGGGGGGATATGGAGCCCCCCACACCCATCCCTTGGGGCTGGACAGATGCTGCTGCTGGATTCACGGACACTCTGGCAAGGATGGGATGTCCCAGGAGACTTGGCCTGGCAGGAGATGGAGCTGGGGCTGTGGCAAGGACCAAACCCCAGAGCTCGGGGACTTCTCTGCCTGCCTGGGCCCCCCAGCCCTGCCCTGCCTGGGGATCTGCCCCTCCTGACCATCACTCACACACAGCCTCGCCTTGCTGGCTCTGCATGGCATGGGGACACGTCAGGACCCCCTCCCTGCCTCTGGACCTCTCCTCCCACTCGGGATGTCCCCATCCCCTGTCAGACCACCCTGTGTGGGGACAGACCTCACTGCTGCTCCGGGGGGCCATTGTGGCCCCCCTGCCCCATCCCTCCACTGCAAGGGCCTGCCCCAGTTCTGGGCACTGCCCCCTTACCCCAGGACTCATGGAGGGGACTTCTCCTCATTTCTTAAATAAAATAGTTGTCTCTTAGTGGAAGGATTTCTCTCTGTGTGCTGGGGGGCTGTAGGGACACTTTGTGTCAGGGGGGCACAAGGGCTCTGTTCCCAGCTGGGGGGGTGGGTGACAGGCCAGCTCTGCTTGCTGCGTTTATTGATTCCTTTTGCTCCAACAAGGCAGATGGGGCAGAAATAAAAACCAAAATCACCCAAAACAACCCAAAACCCAGGGAAGGACGGGGAGGAAGGGGGAAGAAGAGTCCTCCCCCTGTTGTGGGGATGCTGCTGCAAGGGGGGCAGGCAGCCCCCACAGTGCAGGGGAGCTGGGGGAGGCCAGGTGGGCACCAAGGGCTCAGCAGGACGGACAGAGGGGCCACGACAGACCCCCACCCTGGGAGGGGCCTGGCCCAAACCCCCCTCACTCCCCAGCAGCTGTCACTGCCACTGTCCCCCCACCGTGGCACAGTCCGTTCCCCCGGTCCTGCACCCCCATCCCAGCAGGTCCGTGTCTCCAGCCGGGGTCCAGGGTGGGGTCTCACGGTGGGGAGGGGGCTGCCCGTCCCCAGCCTCCCCGGTGGGATCAGCGGCGAGTCCCTCGTGGTGCCCGGGCTGCGAGGGGGGCCGAGCTCGGTCAGTCCTGCGCCGTCAGGCGGGGCCGGGGGGCGGCGCGGGGGCCGGGGGTCTCAGCTGGGGCTGCGGGTCGGGCTGGCTTCCGTGCTGTCGCTCACCAGGCACTCGTTGGACTTGAGGCTGGCCAGGGACTTGCAGCTGGGCAGGGAGGCCAGGGAGCCGCAGAGCCCCAGCATGGAGGGCGTGGGGTCCTTCCCTGCGGGCAGAGAGGGTGTCACGGGGGGCTCGGCCTCGTGTCCCTGCCCTGCCACCCCGGGGGGACAGGCACCACCTCTCCGGGGGTGACGGGGTGTCCCTGCACTGCTGGGGCAGCATCCCAACCACGAGGAGGGGGCTGCTGGAGGGTCCTGACACGGGGTGCATGGGGGGAGATGTGCTGGGCCCCGGGGGCTGCTGGAGGGTCCTGACACCTGGGGGCATGTGGGGAGATGTGCTGGGCCCCGGGGGCGCCCTATGGTGGGTGGGGGGTCTTACCCAAGGGCCCCCAGGGCTCCCCTTCGCGCTTGCCCTCGCCCAGGCGCTGGGAGTCGGAGCTGAGGCTGTTCTCGGCCGAGAGCTGGTCGGTGCTCACGAAGCTGTGCCTGCGGGGGGACAGCTCTGAGCCCCCGGGGCTGGCACAGCTCTTCTGCCCCTCCCTCACCCCGTGTCCCCCCTCCCGGGGCAGGGCAGGGTGCTTGGCAGGTCTCTGCCCTCACTGCGAGCTTACCTTCTGTAGAGTTTGCTGTCCGAGCCGCTCTCGTTGCCATTGAGGGTCCCCAGGGAGGGCCACTGGTTGACCAGGGGTGTCACCATCTCCTTGGAGAGCTGGGCCAGCTGTGGGTTCTCGCAGGGGATGAGCCCCGTCCTGCAGCAAAGGTGGGTGCTCAGCACCTGGCACAGCCACCAGTGCTGGGCACCTGCCAGGTGACAGGGCCCATGGCATGTGTGGGGCACTGGGGACACCCAGGGCCTGTGGGGCAGCCCCCCGAGCCCCCCGGCAGTGGGTCCCCACTCACAGTTGCTCCTGCAGCTCCAGGATGACACCCTCCAGCTCCCTCTTCTCCAGCTGGTTCTGCACCATCACCTCCTCCAGCCGGAGCTTCAGCCGCTTGTTCTCCGCCTCCAGGTCCTTCAGCTGCGACTCCCGCAGCCTCACCAGCTCCTCCAGGTACCCCTGTGGGAGGCCACCATCAGTGGTGCCCTGCTGCCACCACCCCCAGCGTCCCCAGGGCCATCCAGAGTGACAGGGAGTGACTGGACCACCGCAGCAGCAGGAGGAAGGGCTGAGGGTACCACTGAGGCAGAGATGCTCCAGGCTGGAGCATCCTGGGGAAGCTGATACCCTGCTGGCCCAGCCTGGTACCTTCTGGGCATAAACAATGCGGAATTTCTGCTCCATCTTGCGCCACTTGTTGTACCAGCTGTCCTCGTCGGTGACCAGGGGCAGGTAAGGGTGCTCAGGGGAGCTGTCCTCGCTCGTGCTGCTCTCCACACTGCCCCGCTCCTCCTCCTCGCTCAGGTAGTCATAGCTGGGGGGTGTGGGGGCTCAGCAGGGCTCTCAGGGGTTCAGGGAGCCCCATCAAGGTGCTGGGGCAGAGACAGGGGGGTCCCCACCCCAGGAAGGGCAGCCCAGCTCCTACCTCTGCGTGAACTTCAGGTAGGGCGTGTAATCGATGACCACGGGCGTTTTACCATCCATCACCTCTCCCTTCAGGCAGAAGCTGAGCAGAGGCAGCAGGAGAAGGTCAGGGAACCCCGAGGTTGTCACTGAGGGGTCCCGCTGTGCCACCTGTCCCTACCTGAAGTCGATGGCGCTGAGCCCGATGAGCATCCCCGTGAGCACCGTGGACTCCTCCCGCAGCATGATGGCCCCGTCGTCGTAGAACCGCCTGTGGGGAACACACGGCTGGCTGTGCCCCCCAAAACCCACCCTGGCACCCCCAAACCCACCCCAGCACCCCCACACACCCCGGTGCAGGTGTGGCCGTGGCCACCAGGGCCGGGGCTGCTCACCTGGTGGTGCGAGTGTCCCGCAGGGCCGTGGAGATGTACTCGGACATTCGCTTCTCCATCAGCGCCACGCGGATCCAGGCCCGGCCCTGCGAGGCAGCACCCGGCCACTCCTGAGGGTGGGGGCTGCCCCGGGGGTCCCCACATCCCCACCCACCGCCAGGAGTGGCTTTCAGCCCCTTTTTTGGTACCATGGGGAGCCGCAGCTGCTGTTGTGTCCCAAGGGGCTCTGTGGTGTGGGAGGGAGCTGCAGGAGGGCAGGGGAGGGGAGCAAGGTGGGGACACAGAGGGGTGGGGATGGGGATGGGATGGGGATGGGATGGGATGGGATGGGATGGGATGGGGAGGGG
>JAWWEX010000124.1:872562-889817 GCA_035583215.1 Arremon brunneinucha | reverse complement strand
CTGGAGGAAGCTTTCTTGGAGGAGAGCCCCAGAGCCATGGCAGCCGGCACCCAGCTCGCTTCCATGCACGGCCCCGGCGCCGCGGCCGCGGGCGATGCCCCTTCCCCCGCGGGGACCCCCCCGGCCCGCGGGCCCCGCTCCGCGCTCGCTTTGCTCCGCCGGTGCCCACGCCACGGGCCGTGCGCCGCCCCCCCCCCCACCGGGATGCTCTCTCTCCCCGCCCCCGGCCCCCCACATCTCTCTCCGGGGGATGGGGGGGGGCACGGCAGGGAGGGGAGGGCCGGGGTCCCCCCGTGGGTCAGCCCCTGTCCCTCCCGGCGTGGTGAGACGCTGCTGGGTAAAGCCACGGGGAGGGGGCACCCCCGGGGGTTTGGGGGTCTTTTGTCCACCCCCTGCACCCCACGGGGTTTTGAGGGGTCTTTTGCCCACCCCACAGGGTTTTGGGGGGTTTTTTACCCATCCCAGGCTCAGATCAGCACCCCCCTCCATCCCCATTTTGGGGGGCTGAGCATCACCCCCACCCCCCCCGGGGGTCTGATCCCACCACCTTCATGGGGTGGGCAGGGGTGGCTGTGCCAAGGGGCAGCCCCCCCACCCCTGTTCTTCACCGTGCCTCAGTTTCCCCGTTGTTGTGACGGAGATATCGGGGGGTGGGCTGGTGAATCCCACAGCAGCCACGTAAACCTCCACCAAACAGCCCCCAAATAAATCAGAGTCACCCTCAGCACGCAGACACCCCCGTGGGGACATGTGCCACCTCCCTGTGCCCACCACCGGGGTGCCACACGCCCGCTGTGCCCCTGCAAGAGAACCCAGCTGGGGGGCACAGGTGGGCACAGGGCAGGGAGGGACCCCCAAAATCCCCGAGGCTGGGCAGGGAGGGGAGCCCTTGGCAGTGCCCAGATAAGGCCGGGGCCGTTATCAGGGCACCCAGACCCAGCACCACCCCTCTGTCCCCTGGGGGTGCCACCAGGTCCCCAATGGGTGCAATGAGCCCCCATGGATGGCACAGCGGGGACAACTCTGGTGTCACCTCACTGCTGGGGGACCCTGTGGGTGTCCCCAGGGACCAGGGATGGGATGGGAATGTGTGTGCACAGGTGTGTGTGTGCACAGGTGTGTGTGTGTGCAACGCTCACCACCTCGCCCAGGGACTGGAATTGGGATTTTGGGCCTGAAATTCTTTTAGGAAAACTGTAAATGTAGAGACACACGTGTGCGTGTGTGCGTGTGTGTAAGTCTCACCCACCTCACCCTTGCCCTGGGATTGGGATTTTGGGCCTGAGATCCCTTTAGGAAGGCTGTAAATGTAGAGACACATGCATTTGTGTGCACACACATCCACAAGTGTGAGCACAGGTGTGTGTGGGTGTGCAAGGTTCATCCACCTCACCCTTGTCCTGGGACTGGGATTTTGGGCCTGAAATTCTTTTAGGAAAGCTGTAAATGTAGAGACGCACACATTTGTGTGCACACACGTACACAGGTGTGAGCACACACACACACACACACACACACACACACACACACACACACACACAGGGCCATGGGCCCCTCAAACACATGCACAGGTGTGCCCATGGGTGGGCACTAACACAGGTGTGTGCATGTGTGTGTATGTGTGCAAGGTGCAAGGCTCACCCACCTTGCCCTGAGATTGGGATTTTGGGCCTGAGATCCTTTCAGGAAGGCTGTACATGTAGAGACACACACAAGTGTGCACACACGTCCACAGGTGTGAGCACAGGTGCGCACACACACACACACGCAGTGACACGGGTCCCTCACACACACAGGTGTGCCCGTGGGCGGGCACTAACACAGGTGCCCCCGCCCCTGCCCTCCTCCAAAGCATCCCCCCCTCTCCAGGGCCCCCCAATCCCATGGCACACAGGGACACCCCATCCCGTGTCCCCCTGCTCCTCCTCCCCAGGGAACCTCCCCAGGAACCCCCTTTTTTTTTTTCAATTTTTTTTTTTTTTAACGAGAACACCCCAACCCCGCGGGAAGGGAGGGGGGACACGGGGGGATCCCGGGGATTCCCTGCAGGGGAACCCCGAGGTAAACAAGACTGGGGGGGCAGTGGGAGCAGCTCGGGGGTGCCGGGCTGGGTGAGGGACGGACAGGAGGACGGCGGGAGCAGGCGGGGCTCAGCCGGGGCGCAGCTTTTGCAGATGTTGCACCCCGATAACCTTGTTTTTCCGGGGGGCCCGGGGGGGGGCGGCTGAGCCCGAGGGGGGCGAGATTAGGGAGGTGAGCGTGACTCAGGCATCGGCGCTCACAGCCCGGGCACGGCGCAGAGAGCGCGGCAGGGCCGGCGGAGGCACCCAGGGGTAGGTGCGGGGTCACCTCGGGGTGTCCCCGGGGCTGCCGGGGGGGACACGGGGGGATCTGGGGCTGGGGGGGCACCCTGGGCTGCCCCCGGGGGTGTTGGGGTGGGAGGTGATGTGGGATGGGGGATTTGGGCTCCAATGGAGCCACCGGAGGGGTCCCAGCAGTGCGGTGTGGATGGCCTGGGATGTGCGGGTGCCGTGCTGAGCCGTGCCGGGCACTTTGCGGGATGAGAGATCCCAAATATGCTGCCAGGGATGGCCTGGGATGTACGGACTCCATCGGGAGCCCCGGGGCTGACCCACGGAGGGAAGCAGCAGTCCCGGGTTGTGTGAAAGGTTCGGGATGTGCTGGCTCCAGACGGAGCCCAGCCAGGAGGCAGGAGGGGTCCCGGCCGTGCCGCAGGGATGCTGCGGGATGTCAGGGCTCCACGGAGCCGTGGAGACCGAGGGAAGGATCGCGGTGACCGTGCGGGGCTGGCGGGGGCTGTGCGGGCTCCGTGCTGAGCCCTGCGGGGCGTTTGGTGCGAGAGGGGCGAGCCCAGCCCTGAGCGTGGCAGGGGATGGATGGACCCCATAGGGCTGTACCCACTGAGGGGGACCCCATGGGGCTGTGAGGGGGACCCCATGGGGCTGTACCCACTGAGGGGGACCCCATGGGGCTGTGAGGGGGACCCCACGGGGTTGTACCCACTGAGGGGGACCCTATAGGGCTGTACTCACTAAGGGGAACCCCATGGGGCTGTACCCACTGAGGGGAGATCCCATAGGACTGTACCCACTGAGGGGTCCCCCATGGGGCTGCACCCACTTAGGGGGACCCCAGCCGTGCCCTGGCTGCCGGGGGATGTACGGACCCCACGGGGACGGCGCTGTCGGTGCGGGGGCTGCGGGCTCCATCCCGCACACACCGTGTGGGACAGGAGCCCCGCACCGAGCTCCGTCCTGCCGTGCCCGGGGCTCTGCGGGGCCGGGATGCGTTCGGCGGCTCCCGGTGACCTCGCTGCCGGTGCCGCAGCCCCCGCCGGTCCCGGTGACCTCGCTGCCGGTGCCGCAGCCCCCGCCGGTCCCGGTCCCGCAGCCCGGCCCGGGGCGCGGTGGGGCAGAGCGGGTGGAGCGGGGCAGGGGCCGACGCCCGGTGTCGGGCGTTATCAGCGGGGCACAGCCCGGCGCACCGGGCTGATGCAAGAGCCGCCGGCGGGCTGGGGGGGCCGGGGGGGCCCGGGGCAGGCCGGGCTGGGGGCCGGGGGCCGCCGGTGCCGGGGCCAGGCGGGGCAGGAAGGAGACGGCCGAGTCAGAGGCTCGCCGTCCATCCCGTGGCCCCGCCGCGGCTCCCGCGCCCCGCCGGGGATCCCGCGTGGCCCCAGCGGGGATCCCGTGGCCCCCGCGGGGTGTCCGGGACCCCAGCCCGGCTCCCCCAGCCCCGGCCGGGAGCGAGCTCCTGCATCACCCTGGTGAGATCGCGGGGCGGCTGGATCCCCCCAAAGCCGCCCATTGCCCTGACCTTGCCCCCGAGCCCCCAGCGGGGTCAGCGGGCCGGGGGGCGGGGGGCGGCCGGAGCCCCTCGGGCCCCCAGGCTGGGGGGGTCCCCAGGGGGCGGCTGGAACCGCGGCTTTGGGGGCCCCGGACCCCTCCTCAGAGACTCGGGGCGGGGGCGGGCGGGGGGCAGCGGTGAGGGGGTTACGGGGGGGGGGTCCGGAGCCCCCCGGGTCCCTCCGGGGCTGCCCCAGGGGGGGGAGGGGGGGGGGCGCAGTGCGGGCAGGGCGCCCCCTGGCGGTTGTGCCGCGGAACAGCCCCGGGGCAGCTGGGGGGGCAAGGGACACACAGGGGACATACAGGGGACATACAGGGGACATACAGGGGACACAGGGGTCACAGGGGTCACAGGGGTCACAGGGAACATGCAGGGGACACGCAGGGGACACACGGAACACAGGGGACACAGAGGGGACACAGAGGACACATGGGTCACAGGGGACACACAGGGGACACAGGGGACACAGGGGACACCAGGGTCACAGGGGACACAGGGGACACAGGGAACATGCAGGGGTCATAGGGGACACAGGGGACACAGGGGGTGCGGGCACTGCGTGCTGCAGGGATCTGGGGGCTGATGGAAGGGCGCTAGAGGGGCCTCCCCAACTGTGCACCCTGGGCAGGTTTGGGGTGCTCACCCCATCCGGGTTTGGGGGTGTCCTGTGAGTCCAGCTGTGCCTCAGTTTCCCCCTTTCTCCTCCCCACTCTGCCAGGGGCTGGGGCTGTGTGTGGGGGATTTGGGACCCCAGCCCGTGTGTGTGGGACTGTATGGGACCCTCATACAGGTGCAGGAGACTGCAGGGGGCTGTGCAGGACCCCAGACACGTGTGTGGGTCTATACAGGACCCCCACCCACGCACGAGAGGGCGGTGTGGGGTCGCAGTCCCTGAGCACGGGTCCATACAGGACCCAACCCTGGCTGTGACCCCAGCACAGGGCACGGCGTGCGTGGGCACGGGTGGCTCAGGGCAGCATGCCACGTCCCTGGTGGGAAGCTCTGCCATGCCCTGACGTCCGTTCCCATCCCGTGTGGCAGCAGGG
Source organism: Arremon brunneinucha (assembly GCA_035583215.1). NCBI lineage: Eukaryota > Metazoa > Chordata > Aves > Passeriformes > Passerellidae > Arremon > Arremon brunneinucha. The sequence continues at coordinate 884,907 of JAWWEX010000124.1, read as the reverse complement.
CAGGGCATGACCTCCCTGGGGACCCCCAAGCCCGGGCCCTCCCAGCCCGTGGGGAGCGGGTTGGGCGGGCAGGGGCTGCGGGAACGGCCACGGCGACAAACGGCCCTTGGGACAAACGCCATCATCCCGGGGGCACCGAGCGATGCCCTGCCTGCTCTCTGCTAACTTGTTCTCTCTCGTTTCCCCGTGCCCGCCCCACAGAGCGCCGGGTTATGGTGGCACCGGGCTGAGCGCCGGGACGCGCCGAGGCGGCAGCGGGGGCCGAGCCCGGAGCCATGGAGGGGCCTGGCCAGGTAGGGACCCCCGGCCCCCGCCCCGGCTCCGCGCTGCGCCCCGGCACGGCCCCGGCACGGCCTCGGCGTGTCCGAGCCCGCTGACCCCTGTCTGTGTCCCGCAGGAGGCCTACGAGGAGGGGATGAGGAGGAGCCTGGACCCCGAAGGCTACGAGGACCCCGGGCTAAAGAGCTCCCACCTGTCGCTGGGCGAGATGAGCAGTGAGTGGCTGCTGGGGCGCTGGGGGCACTGGTGGTGTGGGCACCACGGGGTGGCATTGCATGGGCATCAGTGTCACAGGGTGCCAACACTGCATGGGTGTGGCAGGGCATGGGCATCGATGTGGCAGAGGTGACAGCGTTGCATGTGTGACAATGGCATAACACAGGTGACAGCTTTGCAGGGGTGATGGCACCACAGGGGCACTGGCACCAGCTGGGTGCCAGCATTGCAGGGCCACCAGTGGCTCAAGGTCAGGTGTTGCATGGGCAGAGATTTTTGTGGGTGCCGCAGTGCGGAGACACCAGCATGGCTCAGGGGCGTTGCATGGGCACCAGCAGTGCATGGGCACAGCTGTTTCACGGCTGCCAGCTTCTCGTGGGCATGAATGGCACATTGGCACCACATTGCACGGGCAGCAGCAGTGCATGGTCACAGCTGTTTCATGTCTGCCAGCTTCTCGTGGGCACGCATGGCACGTTGGCACTGCGTTGCATGGGTGCCAGCAGTGCATGGGCACAGGTGTTTCGCGGCTGCCAGCTTCTCGTGGGCACGCATGGCACACCGGCACGGCGTTGCATGGGTGCCAGCATAGCGCAGGCACGTTGCATGGATTGCACAGATGAGTTCCATGAGCACACAGGTCTTGCATGGACGCGTTTCCCGGGTGCCAGCGTGGCAGTGGCAGCGGGGCCAGGCAGGGACACCCCCTCAGGGCAGCGAGTCCCTCTGAGGTGCCACCTCCAGCTGCGGGTGCCCAGAGCAGGGCTGAGCTTGGGGACACCCGAGCTCCTTGAGCCCCCGGGAGGGAGGTGAGGGCAGTGTGGGCACTGGTGCCACGCAGCACCCCCTGCCCCAGGCACGGCTGCTTTGGAGGTGCCACCCCGAGCGGGTGTTTGTCACCACTGGGGTGGCACAGACGGGGTAACGCTGCCCCCTGTTCTGCGCAGGGGCCGGCGCTGGCATCGGGTCCCCGCTGCAGGCGTGGAGGGCCAGGGCCGAGGAGATGAATCCCCTGCGGTGAGTGCCCAGGTCGGGGCGGGGGCTCTGCCTGCCCGGCTGGCACCCCGGGGGAGGCTGGGGGCACCGGCCGTGCCCGCGCTGAAGCCCCGTGCCCGCGCTGTGTGTTTTGCAGCCAGTATCTGCCCGGCCGCCGGGGATTTTATGACCTGGACGGGAAGCGGCGCTCGGCCGGGGCCCCCCCGGGCCACCCCAGCCGTGGCGAAGGGCAGCGTGAGTGACCGCGGGGGCCCCGGGGGACAAAGCCCGGCCCCGGCGTCCCCCCCACCCCGAGCTGCCCACCCCCGTGTCCCCCCGGGGATTGTCACCCACCCGGGCGTCAGGGCACGCCGCGGGGTGACCGCTGCCACTTGCCCGTAATCGCCCACTGATTGAGGATAAATAAACTCTTTGTTTGGGGTGAGGACAAGAACCACTCGGGGCTGAACGCCGGCTGGCGCCGGGCGGCTCGGTGGCGGTGGCGGCGGGCAGGGACGGGGACACGCTCGTGCCCGCGTGCCCGGGCCAGCACCGTCGGGGACACGGTGCCAGGGGACGCGCCCCATGCCCGCTCCCGAGGGCGCAGCATCCTTCCCCTAGCAGAGCGGGATGCGGCTCCTGCAGCATCGCCCCGCAGGGCGGGTGACACGGCTGGGGACGGCCAGGGGACCGCGGTGGTCCCCGCCGGGGGTGGAGGGACGCGGGGTGAGCCTGTCCCCGCCGTGGGGTGACAGCGGGCGGGCGGGAGCCGCGCCGGTGTTTACTGTCAGCAAAGGAAGTGCTGCGGGATTTACGGTGCACACAGGGCGGCCGCGGGGATCGGTGCCCGCGTTATAGGGACGGAGCTGCGGGGACATGGGGAGCGCAGGGGGGCCCGCAGGTAGGCAGGGGATGGGGACGGGGGCACGGCGGGGGTCAGGCTGGCCGGGGATGTGCTGTCCCCGTGTCCCCATTCCGGTGCTCGGTGCTGGGGCTGTGCCACAAGCCCTGTCCTGACCCCGGCTCCAGGATGTCCCCAGGCTGTCACCCTGCCCCAGGGTGGATGTGAGGGACTGAGGTGGGCACCGGCAGGGTGAGAAATATCAGAGTGGCATATCCAGCAAACTCCAGCTGGGTCTGGGGTGGGACAACACGGGGGGCACATCCACAGTGCCCAGCAGGGCTGGGGTGGGGATGATGGACAAGGGGACACGTCCAGGTGACCCCAAAAGCGGCTGGGATGGGTGTGATGGTAGAGGCACCTCAAGCAGACCCTCAAGCAGGGGGTTTGGGCTGGGGCAGGGACTGGCTGACGCCTTGGTGGCTCCACTTGCAGCTGTGTCGGTGACCGATGTGGACCTGGAAGCAGCAGGGAGCAGGAGGCTCCTGTCCCAGCCGGACAGCCATGAGGTGAGTGCTGCCCCAGGGACCCCCATTTCCTCCCCATTCTGGGGCTGGGTGGGCTGTGGTGACCTTGGGACCAAGCTCACAGGGCACTGAGGGGGATGCTGAGTGTCCCCAGTGTGGCCAGGACATGCTGACCCCTCCACCTCTGGCTGCAGGGATACGTGGAGCTGCACGAGCTGGTCCTGGACAATGCAAAGGACTTGTGCTGGATGGAGGCCGGCCACTGGCTCAGGCTGGAGGAGGATTTCCAGGAGTCCGGGGACTGGAGCCAGCCCCATCTGTCCTTCCTGACCTACCACAGCCTCCTGGAGATCCGCCGGGCTCTGAGCAAAGGTGGGGACAGCTCCGGGGAGCGCCAGGAGGGTGGCGAGCACCCTGTGCTGGCCGGATGGTGACAGTGCTGTCCCCACAGGTGCCATCCTCCTCAACGTGGAGGCCAACTCGCTGCCGGCCATCGTCCACATCCTGCTGGACCAGCTCATCTACGAGGGGCAGATGAAGCCGCAGGACAGGGACGATGTCATGAGGACGCTGCTCCTGCGCCACAGGTACGGCCAGGGTGGGGGTCCCGGGGGGTCCCGGGCTCTGGGACCCTCCCCAGTGTGTGCAGGGAACTGGAGCTTGGCTCGGGGTGGGAGAGCTCTGCCCCTCAGCCCGTTTTGGGGGTTCCCGTTCACCCCTGGGGCTGGGGCTGTGCTGGGGAGCAGTTGGTGGCACCGGGGTGTGTGACACCCCCCCGGTGTCCCCAGCCACCCCACCGAGGATGAGTCGGTGTGGACGATGCCGCCGGCGCTGGTGCAGCGCTCGGGCACCAGCAGGGCCGACGTGGAGCGGCCTCTCCTGAGGGAGCAGCGGCCCATGGAGATGAGCAGGATGGCGGGGAAGGAGCAGGTGAGGGGGACAGGGGGCACGGGGGGCGCTGGGGACATTGGGGTGCGGGCTGGGAGTGGGAGATGCACGCTGGGTACACTCACACTGTGGCACACGCAGGTGCACACCCACACACACAGGGAACAGTGGGGATATTTTGGGGACAGAAGGGGGACTCAGGAATAGTGGGGGATGTGCAGGAGATGGAGAGGGACATGCAGGGAACAGAAGAAGGAACATGGGGCAGAGGGGGACGTGCATGGAGAGGGAGATGCAGGGGAACACGCAGGGGGTGGTGGGAGACACACAGGGGCAGAGCAGGGGGACATGCAGGGTACACAGGGGACCACAGGGGACAGCCACCAAGGCTGATTCCTGCCCTCCATCTGCCTGCAACAGAGCGGGGTTCCCAAACCCCAACTCCTGGAGACGATCCCAGAGGGTGCTGAGGCCACCCTGGTCCTTGTGGGTGAGTGGTCAGTGGGATGGGGGTGCTGGGTGCTGGGCACTGGGTGTTGGGTGCTGGGCTGGGTGCTGGGCTGGGGGTGCAGGTGAAGGTCTGGGGTGCAGGGGGAGCTTTGCCACGTGCCCCTCGCTGTGCTCGCTCACACGCTGCTTTTCTTGTGCCTTTTTTGCCTCTCCCCCTCCTCAGCTCTCGCCGCCGCCTGCTGCTGCTCAGCGCTGCTCTCTGGGCCCCCTTCCCCATGTCCCTTGTCCCCATGTCCTCATGTCTCTATGTGCCCTGTGTCCCCATGTCCCAATGTCCCTGTACTCCCATGCCCACCCATCCACGTGTCCGTGTGTCCGTGTGTCCCTGTGTCCCCATGTCCCAATGTCCCTGCACTCCCATGTCCACCCATCCATGTGTCCGTGTGTCCCTGTGCCCATGCCCCACGTCCCTGTACTTGCATGCCCACTTACCCCTTTGTCCCAGTGACCTTTGTGCCCCTGTCCCATTCTCCTTGTCCCCTCTGTGTCACCTCGTCTCCATTCCTGATGTCCCCACGTTTTGCTGTCCCCGTGTCCCTGTGCTCCCACGTCCCCACGTCCCCGTCCCCTGTGTCCCTGTGCATGCTCCCCCATGATCCCTGTCCCGTCCCATCCTCCCTCCAGGCTGTGCAGCCTTCCTGGAGCAGCCCATGCTGGCCTTTGTGCGCCTGAAGGACGCGGTGACACTGGACGGTGTCCTCGACGTGTCCATCCCCGTCCGCTTCCTCGTCGTGGTGCTGGGGCCCGACACGCCCCAGATCAGCTACCACGAGATCGGCCGTGCCATCGGCACCATGATGTCCGAGAGGGTACGGCCACCACCAGTGCCCCCACCCACCTCTGAGCACCTGGGGTGCAGCGTGTCCCCCTGTGCCACGTCCCACTCTGAGCCCTGTGTCCCCGTGCCTCTGTGGCCTCATGCCCCTGTCCCCAAGACTCTGTGTCCTCACCTCCCTGTGTCCCCTTATCCCCGAGCCCTGGGGTGTCCCCATGTCCCACTCTCCCTGTGTCCCCTCATCCCCAAGCTCTGGGGTGTCCCCACGTCTCCTCACCCCATGTCCCCTCATCCCCAAGCCCTGGGGTGTCCCCGCATCCCCCTCTCCCTGTGTCCCCTCATCCCCAAGCCCTGTGTCCCCTTATCCTCAAGCCCTGTGTCCCCATATCCCCAAGCCCTGGAGTGTCCCCATGTCCCCCTCTCCCTGTGTCCCCTTATCCCCAAGCCCTGTATCCCCTTATCCCTAAGCCCTGGAGTGTCCCCAAGTCCCTCTCTCCATGTGTCCCCTTATTCCCAAGCCCGGTATCCCCTTATCCCCAAGTCCTGGGGTGTCCCCCTGTCCCCCCTCACCCCGTGTCCCCACGGGGACACCCACCACGGCTCAGTCCCCGTCCCGTGTCCCCGCAGGTGTTCCGCCGGGACGCGTACCTGGCCGAGGGCCGCCAGGAGCTGCTGCGGGCCGTGGAGGATTTCCTGGACGCCAGCATCGTCCTGCCGCCCACCGAGGCCCCCAGCGAGCCGCTGCTCCGCGCCCTGGTGCCGCTGCAGCGGGAGCTGCTCCGACGGCGCTACCAGCCCCTGGAGAGGCTGCACATCGGGGACTTCCTAAAGGATCTGGGTACGGCAGGGTCCCCCCGCAATCCCCCGTGCCCGGTGGGATCCCCTCCTTGGACACGGGGTCCCCTCATGGGCGCCTGGTGTGTCCCCAGGGAAGGACGAGGCGGCTGCGGAGGATGACGACCCCCTGCGCAGGACGGGGCGCCCCTTTGGGGGGCTGGTGCGGGACATCCGCCGCCGCTACCCCAAATACCTCAGCGACATCAAGGACGCGCTCAACCCGCAGTGCCTGGCCGCCGTCATCTTCATCTACTTCGCGGCGCTGTCCCCCGCCATCACCTTCGGGGGCTTGCTGGGTAATGGGGGGACAGGCTGGGGGCGCTCCTGGGGACGGGGATGTCCCCCCAGCTGGGTGTGGGGCTGGGGGTGTCTCTGCCCGTGGGGGTTCTTTCCCCCAATCCCAGTGCCCACAGGGGTGGGGTGTGGGCACAGCGCTGTCCTCCCAGCTGGGCATGGGCCTGGGGGTGTCCCTGCCCATGGGGGTTCTTCCCCCAGTCCCAGTGCCCACAGGTGTGGGGTGGGGACACAGCGCTGTCCCCCCAGCTGGGTGTGGGGCTGGGGGTGTCTCTGCCCACGGGGATGCTCCAGGGGGGCTCTTCCCCCCAATCCCAGTGTTGAGAGGTGTGGGGTGGGGACACAGCGCTGTCCCCCCAGCCCGGCACCCACCGGCTCCGCTCCCACCAGGTGAGAAGACCAAGGGGATGATGGGGGTGTCGGAGCTGCTCATCTCCACCTGTGTGCAGTGCGTGCTCTTCAGCCTCCTCAGCGCCCAGCCCCTCCTCGTCGTCGGCTTCTCGGGACCCCTCCTGGTCTTTGAGGAAGCCTTTTACTCGGTGGGTGCCCTCCAGGTGCCACCAGCTGTCCCCACTGCGAGCTTGGGGTGTTCCCACCAGCCCTGGCACAGGAGCAGGGACAGGGATGGGGATGGGGACAGGGACAGGGACAGGGAGAGGGACAGGGATGGGGACAGGGACAGGGACAGGAATGGGACAGGGACAGGGACAGGGTGCAGCTGTGTGGGGGATGGCACATGAAGGTGATGCCACCCATGTGATGACCCAGGGGTGAGAGCACACAGGTAGAGCCACCCAGGTGCTGGCCCTGGGATGATGTGAGGTGCATGACACCACGTGGGTGATGCCAACCACCTGCCCCCGTGTGGGTGACACCCTAGGGGGGCTCCCAGGCAGGTGCTGCTGGGTGGGTGACCCCACGGGGGTCCAGCCCAGCTGGGTGCCCATGCCCTGACAGGGCTGTGCCCTCTGGCTCCCCAGTTCTGCAGCAGCAATGGCCTGGAGTACATCGTGGGACGGGTCTGGATCGGGTTCTGGCTGATCCTGCTGGTGCTGGTGGTGGTGGCGTGCGAGGGCAGCTTCCTGGTGCGCTACCTGTCCCGCTACACGCAGGAGATCTTCTCCTTCCTCATCTCCCTCATCTTCATCTTCGAGACCTTCTCCAAGCTGGTCACGGTGAGGGGCACAGGGGTACCACAGTGAGGGACATGGGGGTCCCATGGTGAGGGGCACGGGGGTCCCATGGTGAGGGACATGGGGGTCCCACGGTGAGGGGCATGGGGGTCCCACGGCGGGAGTGAGGGGCTGCAGATTGTGGTTATCACCCAGGTTTCCATGGAAAGAGTGGGATGCAGGTGAGGGATGGAGTCTCCTGGTGCTGCCTCCCCTTTTCCAGGTGTTTCCCAGCTCATGAGGCCCCTTCAAGTGCTGACTGTTCTGAGATTCTGTCATCCACGCTTCTCTCCGCAGAGGGATTTTGGGGCACACTTGTCCATCCCCACTGTACCACCCAGCCCTTGCTCTGTCCCCACTTCCAAAACCACAAAAACTCCCCCTAAACCCTAAAAACACCCCCTGCTCCATCTGTGCTGAGCTCTCAGCCTCTCCCAGCCCCTGGTTCCCATCCTGAACCCACCTGGAAGGTGCCACAGGGCTCCCACCATGGCAGGGGGTGCAGGGCATCCCCATCCCCGCTCTCCATCACCCTCTCCTCTTCCCTCCCCAGATTTTCAAGCAACACCCACTGCAGAGGCAGTACAATGTGCAGACTGAGGTGCAGCCCGGGGTGCCCGAGCCCAACACGGCGCTGCTGTCCCTGGTGCTCATGGCTGGCACCTTCTTCCTGGCCTACTTCCTCCGCGTGTTCAAGAACAGCTCCTTCCTGCCCGGCAAGGTGAGGGTCCCCCTGCGTCCAGGGGGGCAAAATCTGGGGGTTCAGTGGCTGTTCCTGCAGGGGAAGGGGTGGTGGGACCCCCGGGATGGGGGGCCCTGCAGGTTTCTCACTCTGTCCCCACAGGTGCGGCGCCTGATCGGGGACTTTGGGGTGCCCATTTCCATCTTCATCATGGCACTGGCTGATTTCTTCATCAACGACACCTACACCCAGGTCTGGGAGGGCAGGGCTGGGGGAAAGGGTGTCCCCACATGGGGACATGGGGGTGGGTGTCCCTGTGTGCCACCCCTCACTGTCCCATCTCTGCTCCCCTCCAGAAACTCAGCGTCCCCAAAGGGCTGCAGGTCACCAACGCCACTGCCCGGGGCTGGTTCATCCACCCCATGGGGGTCAACACCACCTTCCCCATCTGGATGATGTTTGCCTCCGTGATTCCCGCCCTTCTGGTCTTCATCCTCATCTTCCTCGAGACGCAGATCACCACGTGAGGACGGGGATGTGGGCAGGGGAGGGCTGTGGGGTGCCTGGTGGGTTGGGGATGGAGGGGACCTCCCTGGCACCGCATCACCAGCTGCTCCCTGTGTGCCCACAGCCTCATCGTCAGCAAGCCCGAGAGGAAACTGGTGAAGGGCACCGGCTTCCACCTGGACCTGCTGCTGATCGTGGCCATGGGGGGGCTGGCAGCCCTCTTTGGCATGCCCTGGCTCAGTGCCACCACCGTGCGCACCATCACCCACGCCAACGCCCTCACCATCATGAGCAAGACCTCGGCCCCGGGGGGCAAACCCCAGATCCTGGAGGTCAAGGAGCAGCGCATCAGCGGCCTGCTGGTGGCTGTGCTCATTGGTGAGCTGGGCAGGGGTCCCCAGATGGGCACCGAGGGTCGGGGGTCCCCAGGGACTCTCCCCAACCTCTCCTTCTCCCCCCGCAGGCGTCTCCATCCTGATGGAGCCCATCCTGAAGTACATCCCCCTGGCTGTTCTCTTTGGCATCTTCCTCTACATGGGGGTCACCTCCCTCTTTGGCATCCAGCTCTTTGACCGCATCCTGCTCCTGCTGAAGCCCCCCAAGTACCACCCTGATGAGCCCTATGTCACCAGGGTGAGTGACCCCCATGGGGGCTGTGGGTTTGGGGTGTCCTGGGGCTCCCCAGAGAGCCAACTCCTCCTTCAGCACTGCTGGGTGGGACCCTGCACTGCTCCCCCAGCAGCCAACCCCACAAAGGGTGTGGGACGCTGTCCCTGTCCTCAATGTGGGACGCTGTCCCTGTCCTCAACTCTCTGCTCCTCGTCCCACAGGTGAAGACTTGGAGGATGCACCTCTTCACCTTCACCCAGATCGTTTTCCTCGTGGTGCTGTGGGTGGTGAAGTCCACGCCGGCCTCGCTGGCTCTGCCCTTTGTCCTCATCCTCACCGTGCCCCTGCGGCGCTTCCTGCTGCCCAGGATCTTCCGGGACATCGAGCTCAAATGCGTACGCAGCCCTGGCACTGCCAGCCCAGTGCCAGCCCCACCTCTCTCCCTGCTCCTGCTCCTGTCCTCGTCTCCATTTCTGCCTTGTCCCTGTCCCTGTTCTTCTCCTCCCCATCCCCATCTCCATCCTCCCTCTGTCCCCATCCCCATCCCTGTCACCATCTGCATCCCTCGTTCTCACCCGTGTCCCCATCCCTGCCCCATTCCTGTCCCCATCCCCATCCCTTTCCCCAGCCTCATCCCAGCCCCTCCCTCATCTCCAGCCCCATCAGTGTCCCTGTCCTCCCTCCTGTCCCCAACCTTATCCCAGCCCCTTTTCCCACACCAGCCCTGTCAGTGTCCCTGTCCTCAATCCTGTCCCCATCAGTGTCCCTGTCCCATTCCTGTCCCTATCCCTGTCCCCAGCCTCATCCCAGCCCCTATTCCCACACCATCCCTGTCAGTGTCCGTGTCCTCAGTCCCGTCCCCATCAGTGTCCCTGTCCCATTCCTGTCCCCATCCCTGTCCCTGTCCTTAATCCTGTCCCCATCCCTGCCCCCATCCCCATCCCATCCCAGCCCCTATTCCCACACCAGCCCCATCAGTGTCCCTGTCCCATTCCTGTCCCCATCAGTGTCCCTATCCTCAATCCTGTCCCCATTTCTGTCCCCATCCCAGCCCCTCCCTCATCTCCAGCCCCATCAGTGTCCCTGTCCCATTCCTGTCCCCATCAGTGTCCCTGTCCTCCCTCCTGTCCCCAACCTTATCCTAGCCCCTGTTCCCACACCATCCCTGTCAGTGTCCCTGTCCTCCCTCCTGTTCCCATCAGTGTCCCTGTCCCATTCCTGTCCCCGTCCCTGTCCCAGTCCTCCCTCCTGTCTCCATCCATGTCCCTGTCCCATTCCTGTCCCCATCCCTGTCCCTGTCCCATCCCTGTCCCCATCCCTGTCCCTGTCCCACTCCTGTCCCCATCCCTGTCCCTGTTCCACTCCTGTCCCCATCCCTGTCCCCCTCACGGCCTCTCCTCCCCACAGCTGGACGCAGATGACGCCGTGGTGACCTTTGACGAGGCCGAGGGGACAGATGTGTACAACGAGGTGCAGATGCCCAGCTAAGGGCGCCCCCAACGCCCCCCCAGCCCCGCTGCCATCTGCACTGCTGCCATCCTGAGGCCACCGGGCCACCAACAAGGACTGGGGACACAGTCCCCACCTGCCCACCCTTGGGAATGGAGCCTTTTTTTTGTTTTTCCCTTTTTTTTTTTGGTCTATTTTTAAAAGGATTTTGGATGATGTGATCTCACCCCCACTTTGCTGCCTGCTGGGGAAGGGGCTGGGCTGGCTGGGCCCCATGTGCCACCCATGGCAAGGTGGATGTGTCACTGTCCTGTCCCCAAGGCCACCACCAGCGTGGGAAAGAGCCGGAGGAAGACCCTGGAGGGAGGAGGAGGAAGGCAGGGACAGAGATACAGCAGGATGGGTTCCTCCCACCATCCTCCTCCTCCTCAGGGAGCCCCCCCAGCCCAACCCCTCTCCCCAGATGAACTCTGAACAAGCTGGGACAGACCCATCACCCTGTGGAGCCTTTTTCCCATTTTCTCCATCAATATCTCCACAGGATGGTGGCAGCTGCTCCACTGCACTCCCAGCACATCCCAGATCCAGGGTGTAAATAGCCCAGCAAAGGGGGTTTATACATTTACAATGAAAACAATCATGCTTAAAACACACAGAAAAATACTTACAATTATGCTGATGCTTCTGCAGGTAGAATTCACTTAGAGCCAAGCAAAAATTAAAAAAAAAAAAAAAAGCTGAAAAAATACCTCAAAAATAGAAAAAAAAGAAGAAAAAAAGAAAAAAAAAGTAGCTGCAAGGAGTGATCTGTATATTTGATGCTACTGGGGGGGTTTGTAATTTATTTTTCAGGCTGGTTGTGCCCCCACTGCAGTGGGGCCATGTGCGTGTGTGTATATACTAGAGAACGATAGCAAAACCTAGAATTTTCTAGAAAAGATGATTTTAAAGAATCCTGGTCAGGGCCTAAACTCTATGGACCAGTCTGGCAGCGTCATTTAACTGATAAGTTAGTCTTAATTAGTTAATTAGTCCTCTTTATTTTTATAGCGTTTCAGGTAAATCCGTGTAGGTTTTCCTCGATTTTTCCCTTGCTTGCTCACCGTGTCTTGCCCCATTTCCCTTGGGATTGCTCCAAGGGATCCCCCAATCCTGCCAGGGCTGATTCTGCTCCAAGGGTTGGATGTGACCAAGGGTGCAGAGCACCAGATCAGGCTCCAAATTTGCTCCTTTTTGCATAAATCAGAGTAGGGAATCCCAAAATCAGCATGGAGGGGTGGGAAGGGGCAGCCACAACCAGGGCTGCGCTGCCTCACGTTTGGGTTGGTTTAGTTTTATTAATTACGTGTCTGAAATAAAAATGTTTTGATCTTTGGGGGTTTCTCCTTCCCTTCCCCACACCTCTGTATCGGGCTTTAATAAACAAATTAATAAAACCAGAAAGGAAATGGGGGTTTTCTTTCCAGCTGGGAATTGACTGGGATGGAGCCTTAATTCCCCCCCAAAAGGAGAATTAATTGGGGGATTTGGAATATCCTGATCCCCATTCCAGGGGGATTGGGAATATCCTGATCCCCATTCCAGGGGGATTGGGAATATCCTGATCCCCGTTCCAGGGGGATTGGGAATATCCTGATCCCCGTTCCAGAGGGATTGGGATATATCCCCATTCCAGGGGGATTGGGAATATCCCAGTCCTTGTTCCAGGGGGATTGAGAATATCCTGATCCCCATTCCAGGGGGATTGGGAATATCCCCATTCCAGGGGGATCGGGAATATCCTG
>JAWWEX010000124.1:849425-862911 GCA_035583215.1 Arremon brunneinucha | reverse complement strand
CTCCAGGCTCTCCGGCTTTGCCACGTGCCCATCCTATGGGAGCTGGGGATGCTCCTCCCAGCAGTTTGGGGGATGTTGGGGTGACATGAACATCACCCTGCACTGTCAGAGACCCCTCTGTGAGACAGGAGGGCTGTGCTGGGCTCTGCCCCCCCTCACTTTGTGATCTGGGAGCTTTGACCTTGGCAGAGGTCACAGTGGAGCTGGGCCCAGGTGATCACAAAGCTGTCTGAGCTGCAGGAAAAGCAACGCTGAGGTTTTCCAGTTGCTCTGGACACATCCACTTAGAAAGTGGGTTTCTCTGATTCCTGCTTGTCTGGAGAGCTCATTGCTCCCATGTCACTCTGCAGGGGTATGAAATAGCCCTCTGCTCCCGTGCAGCAGAGCCATCCCTTATCTGATGGTTCTCTGGGATGAGCGAGTCTCTCTGGTTTGCACCGAGTGGAATTTCTAGCTTTGCCCAGATTGTTTTGGCCCGTAGAGAGTTGCTCGAGGGTGATGGAAACAGCCACGTCCCTTTGATCTTTAATCTCCAGAGGCAGCATGTGGAGATTACGTGTCCTGGCGTGCGGTCCGGAGCAGCACGCCGGGAGCTGTAGTCCCTGGGACGGGAAGGGAAGGGAAGGGAAGGGAAGGGAAGGGAAGGGAAGGGAAGGGAAGGGAAGGGAAGGGAAGGGACGGGAAAAGGCTTCCTGCCCCTGCCTGATCCTGTTTCTCACTGCTCAGACCGCTGGTCGCAGGAGGACATGCTAACCCTCCTGGAGTGCATGAAGAATAACCTGCCCTCCAACGACGGGAGCAAGTTCAAAACCACCGAGTCCCACCTGGACTGGGAAAAAGTGGCTTTCAAGGACTTCTCAGGGGAGATGTGCAAGATGAAGTGGATGGAGATCTCTAATGAGGTAATTGACACCTCATGGGGCTTCATGGGGGCATTGTGGCAGGGTCTGAGTGTCCTACTGGCATTCCTGGGGCTGTTGGAATTGTCCAGGTTGAGTGCCCAGAGCCCTCGGCTCTTGGTGCTGGCACCATCCTGTGACCCCCTCAGAGGGGCTGGGATTGGTCATTTTTGGGGTGGCATTACAAAATCCAGTGGCTTTCTGCTATGCTGGGGATCTGCCCTGCCCCCTATTCAAGTCTTTATCTCTTCATTTCCTGCACAGGTGAGGAAATTCCGGACCCTCACAGAGCTCATTATGGACGCTGAAGAGCATGTGAAGAATCCTTACAAAGGCAAAAAGCTCAAGGTATTGGGCAGGAATTATGCTCAGTTTCTAAAGGGTGACCCCACACTTCCCCAGGATGTGGTCCTGTTGTCCCTGTGGCATCTCAGATCCACGTGGCCCCACAGTGGGAGCCCCTGCAGGCACCTCAGTGCCCCTAATCCCGGTGTCCGGCTGCCCAAGGCTCTGGAGGCCGTGGCTCTGGGCCTGGGCCAACTCCTGGGTACATTTAATATGGCTGGCTGTGCTGCTGGCAGCCTGCATCCAAGTTTAGCTCCAGAGGGGCTGGGAGCTGCTGTCCTATTCCTGGCCTGCTGGGTCCATCCCTGAGAGCTGAGTCCCATCCCCTCCTCCTGCCCCAGTGTCCCCTCTTGCTCTGTGCTGACAGCTCTGGATGGCTCGAGGCTGCTCCCAAGGTTCCCAGCCATGGGATGCTGTAGTTCCTTGGGGAGCCCTCATTTCCAGCAGTTTCCCCCTCCTTGCCTGCTGTGCCTGGATCACCAGCAGGGCTGGATGGAGGCAGCCCCCAGGTCAGGGGAACCATGGGTTAGGCTGTGTCCCAGTGGTGCTGCCAGCTCCCTGCTCAGTGTCCTCCACTCTGCTGTCTCCCCAGAAACACCCCGACTTCCCCAAGAAGCCCCTGACTCCTTATTTCCGCTTCTTCATGGAGAAGCGAGCCAAATACGCCAAGCTTCACCCCGAAATGAGCAACCTGGATCTCACCAAGATCCTGTCCAAAAAATACAAGGAGCTTCCCGAGAAGAAAAAGGTATGGGGGAGGTGAGGGAGGGGTCAGCAAGCCCCTTCCCACCATGGGCCTCTCTGTGCTGGGCTCTGCTCAGCTTTTCCAGTAAAACCAGCAGAGCTCAAGCTCTGCCTGCTGAGGGCTCAATGCAGCTCTTGACAGGAGAAGCCAGGTGTTCCTTTAGTCCTGTCAGACCTGTAAGACTTCCTTGGCTTTTCCTGTCCTGGTTCCCAGGATCCCTGGGGTGGAGGCCGGTTGGGTCTGTCCGTTGGTCCGTCTCTTCCTGACGGACCTGGATGGTGGCTTTGCCACTGGGTGGGTCTGTGTTTAAAGGGGTTAAGGCACACGCCCCACTGTGCCACCCTGTCCGGGTGAGGGACACAGGGACAGGCTCTGGGAGAGGCTGGGAGCAGAGATCTGCCCACCTGGAGATTCCAGAGCCTGGGCAGGGCTTTGGGATGCCCAGCTTTAACTCTGGGGTGTCCAGGAAAAGTCCAGGGCACAAGATCCTGCTGTGCCCTTTGCCAGGGCTGCTGGGGTACACAGAGAGGGGAGATGCCAGCTGCTGAATCTCAGGCAGGCTGGAAACCCTCTGCAGGACCATTCCATGGGCTGGAGAGCCCTTGAGTCCCTCTTGGGGTGGTGGGATGCCCAGCCAGGTGGATAGGGATGTGTCTTCCTGCCTGTTCCTGGTGCTGACGTCCCTCTCCACTTCTGTGGTGGCTTTGTGTCCCCAGATGAAATATATCCAGGACTTCCAGCGAGAGAAGCAGGAGTTTGAGAGGAACTTGGCGAGGTTCAGGTGAGCAGGCAGCCCCCTTCCATATTTCCCCAGGCCCCTTCAGGCAGATCCAGATTGCCCTCCTGTGCATAGCTCATAGAGCCCACTGATGGGCTTTTGGCTTGAAGAGAAGGGGGAATTCAGCAAAAAGAGAGCAAGGATAAGGTGTCTGAGAGCAACCCTGCAGCTCGGAGACTGGATGAGAGACCAGCCATGCTCTGGGGGTCAGGGTCTGTGAAGTGGGGACAGCATTGATAAAAGCTGAAGTGTCCCCCCAGTCACTCCAGACCTTCCCTTTCGACGTGATTGCGGTGATCCAGGTGGATCCTTGGCATTCCCAATGACCTGCTGCTGCTTCAGGGTTGCAACTGAGCTGTAGCCAATGCTCCCCAAGGAGGGACGAACTTAAATCTGTCCTAAAACCCTCCTGCTCTTTTTGGGGACCCCCCAGCACCTGAGCCCATGGAGGCTCTGCCCTGCAGTGAGGTTTAGGGGTGCTCTCCATGCCACTGCCACCTCCCTGACGCTCTCCCTTCCCCACCTGCCCTCCTGCTGAAGGGAAGACCACCCGGATCTCATCCAGAACGCCAAGAAATCTGACGTCCCCGAGAAGCCCAAGACCCCCCAGCAGCTGTGGTACAACCACGAGAAGAAGATCTACTTGAAAGTGCGTCCAGATGTGAGTACGGTGGGTGGGAGTGAGTGCGAGTGTGAGTGCTGGGGGGTCCTGGACCCCGCTGCTGGGGCAGGAGGGGGAAGGGAGAGAAGCATTTCAGGGGGTCGGGATGGAGGACACCGCTAGGAGTTCCTGGAGCCTGGACCCAGGTAAGGAGGGGCTCTGCACACCTGGAAGAGGCTCAGGGATCCAGCCCCCACTTTTTGCCAGGAAGGGGTGACCACAGCCTGAGTCAGGGCAGGAAAAGGAAAGGATTCCAGCGCAGACATCCACCTCTGGCCATGCCCCCCACTCCCACACAGCCCCACGACTCCCAGCCACCCCATGCTGGGTGCTGTCAGGCCCCAGCAGGCCACGCCATTTTTTTTGCCATTTTTCTGCCATTTTTTCATATTTTTTCATCCCTCTTTTTTTTTTGGATTTTACCCCTCTGCCCTCACCTCTGGCTTTGGGTTTTCAGGCCACCACGAAGGAGGTGAAAGAGTCGCTGGGCAAGCAGTGGTCTCAACTCTCGGATAAAAAGAGGCTGAAATGGATTCATAAGGCCCTGGAACAGCGGAAGGAGTACGAGGTAGGGAGCAGCCTCACCCGGTCCCCTCCACACTGGTCCCAACATTCACTCTGAGCCTCTCTGCATCCCAGCCCTGCAAGGCCTCTCCCAATAGCCAGCGTGGGGATCAGGCAGGTCCTGGCAGGTCCCTAGTGAGTGTGAGCCCTGCCTCTCCAGCCGTGTGTGAGGCAGGCAGCAGCATCCCAGGGCACAGGATCAGGGCAATGGTTGGCTTCTCTCTCCTCCTCCTCCGGGCCCGGCAGCGGGGGTGGCAGCCCCTCTGACCGCTCTCCGTTCCCACAGGAGATCATGCGGGATTACATCCAGAAGCACCCGGAGCTGAACATCAGCGAGGAGGGAATCACCCGCTCCACCCTCACCAAGGCCGAGAGGCAGCTCAAGGACAAGTTCGACGGACGACCCACAAAACCTCCCCCGTGAGTCCTGTCCCTGCTGGAGCCACGGCCTGCGGGGGTGCTGGTTCTTGCCAGAGAGGAAACTGGGCTCTGCTGGGCTTGGGGAGCCCAGATAACTCCTGGGGTCACAGACACAGAGGGGTTACCTGGGGTTTGTAGGACACATTTTTCATGGACAAGCCTGGGAACAGGCTGCCCAGGGCAGTGGTGGAGTCACCATCCCTGGAAGGGTTCAAAAAGTGTGGATGTGGCATTTAAGGACATGGTTTAGTGGTGGCCTTGGCAGTGTTAGTTCATGGTTGGACTAATGATCTTAGAGAGCCTTAAAGATGATCCCTTTAAACCAGTCCTTAAATATACATCAAATACACATTTTGGGGAGAATCTGAGCGAGGTTTACAGTGATACTCTGGCTTTTAGGGGGTGATCCAGCACCCAGCTGCCCTAAAACATAGGCACTTCACTTCCTTGCCTGGCGCAACCTAGCTGGGGGGTTTTGGGGACTCCTTTTGGACCAAGCCAGCTGCACAGGGGCAAGTTTTCCCTAACACTGGGTCCCTCTGTGGGTTTTTCAGGAATAGCTACTCCCTGTACTGTGCAGAGCTGATGGCCAACATGAAAGATGTGCCCAGCACGGAGCGGATGGTGCTGTGCAGCCAGCAGTGGAAGCTGCTCTCCCAGAAAGAAAAGGACGCCTACCACAAAAAGTGTGACCAGGTGAGTGATGGACAGGTAGGGGAAGAGGCAGGTGGGCACCAGTGCTAAGTCTGGGCTACAAATATCTCTGGAAACAAAGCCCTCACCTTTGCTCAGTCCCTGTGCTGGTCTGCATCACTGATTCTCCTGAAGTCCTTGGTCACCTCCCTGGGTCCTGTCTCCTGTGTGGGACAAACACATGGTCCAGGTGGAGGGTGCTGTTGCCAAGGGATGGGGCTGGGTCAGGGGCTGCAAGGGGCAGGGATATGAAGTAAGGGATCTCTGTGTAACCACACGTCTCCATCTCCTTCCAGAAAAAGAAAGATTACGAGATCGAGCTGCTCCGCTTCCTGGAGGTGAGTGATGAGGGAGTGCTCAGCCATCAGGTGCTGGAGATCCCAAATCTGGGAATGGGGAACTTAAATGGGGAGCTTCCCTCTCTGCTCCTCCAAAACATGTCTGGGCCCAGCTGTGGGTGCTGTGCAGGTGGTTACACATAGCCTTGACCTTCTCGCTGTCCTAATGCCTGACTCAGTGTCTTCCAGTTGGGCCCTGGGAGGTGAGGGTGGGCCTCCAGCCGGGGTGAACAGAGGACTGGAGCTGCAGGGAAGGCTGTTCAGTGGCTGTGGCTGTGCAGCCTCTCACTTCCTTCCCTCGTGGGCGGGGGAGCTGCACCGAGGCCACCCCAGCATGGTCCCCGTCCCCGGGCGGATGTGACGCGGCCCCGGCTGCGGCTGCAGGGCCACGGGGTGGAAAACCCAGGGGTGTGCCCGGATCCAGGCACCTGCCCACCTGCTTTCACTGAGAAATGGCTGAGCTGGGGAAGAGGGACACTGCCCAGACAGGGGGTGACAGCACAGGAACACCAGTCTGTACATGTGCAGTTCCAGATGCTCTCCTGACTGGGACAGGATGTGGATCAGGACACCCAAGTGCATGAATTCGCCTTCCCCAGAGTCCCTATTCCCCCATTGCCTCAAGGCCTCATTAGCACTGGGCTGTCTAACGATGTCTCTCCTCCTGTGCCACCCAGAGCCTGCCCGAGGAGGAGCAGCAGCGGGTGCTGGGCGAGGAGAAGATGCTGGGCAGCAACCGGAAAGGGGCGACGAGTCCTGCATCCAAAAAATCCTCACCAGAGACCGGCAAGGTGGGGGCAGCACCTGCCAGAGCCTTTGCGTGGGGTTGTGCATCTCAAGGGGCTTTGCGGGGGTCTGTGGTCCCTGCATGGGCTCCAACCCCTCACAGCCCTGTGTGCCCCCTCAGGCCAGCTCAGAGAAGCCCAAGAGGCCCATCTCAGCCATGTTCATCTTCTCGGAGGAGAAGCGGAAGCAGCTGCAGGAGGAGCGGCCGGAGCTGTCAGAGAGCGAGCTGACCCGGCTCCTGGCCCGCATGTGGAACGACCTCTCCGAGAAGAAGAAGGTGGGTACCATCCCTGTGTTCCTCCTATATCTCCATCACCATCCCTGTATTCCTCCTCCATCACCATCCCTGTATTCCATCACCATCCCTGTATTCCTCCTCCATCTCCCATCACCATCCCTGTATTCTTTCTCCATCTCCATCACCATCCCTGTATTCCTCCTCCATCACTATCCCTGTATTCTTTCTCCATCTCCATCACTATCCCTGTGTTCCTCCTCCATCTCCATCACCATCCCTGTATTCCTTCTCCATCTCCATGTCCATCCCTCTATTCCTCCTCCATCACCATCCCTCTATTCCTCCTCCATCTCCACCACTATCCCTGTATTCCTTCTCCGTCTCCATCACCATCCCTCTATTCCTCCTCCATCTCCATCACCATCCCTGTATTCCTCCTCCTTCTCCATCTCCACTGCTCCTGTGGGCATCTCGGGCAGTGCAGGGAGTGCTCCTGTCCTTGTCCTGCACCACGGGGCACAAATGTCCCCATGATCATCACAGTGACATGTCACACAGGTGCCAATGTTGGCACTGGCTGTGCCTCCTCCTCTCATCACCTGGGGGGTCAAAACCTTCCAGATAAAGAAACCTCAGAGGACCCACCAGGCTTTGGTGGTTTTCCTGATGGAGGGAGTCCCGAGATGGGGCTGGGGGCTGTCAGTGGGGACAGTGCTGGGGGAGCTCCATGTCCCCCTGTGCTGGGGGCTGTGTCCCTGCCATGTCCCCTGTGCTGGGGGCTGTGTCCCTGCCATGTCCCCTGTGCTGGGGGCTGTGTCCCTGCCATGTCCCCTCACCCTGTGCCCCCTCCTCAGGCCAAGTACAAGGCACGGGAGGCAGCAATGAAGGCGCAGTCAGAGAAGAAGCACGGCTCAGATAAGGAGGAGCGTGGGAAGCTGCCCGAGTCTCCCAAAACTGCTGAGGAGATCTGGCAACAGAGCGTCATCGGGGACTACCTGGCTCGTTTCAAGGTGAGGAGAGGGCTGGGAAAGGGGCTGGAGGTGGGATCATCACTCCCACCAGCAGGAATTCCCAGGAATGTCTCTCTGGCTCTCACACCTGGGTTTGGCCTGGGGGCTGTGGGGAGGATGGGGGTCCCAGGGGGAGCAGCACCCCAATGTCCCAGGGGTTTTGGGTGCACCTGATGCATCGTGGTGGTTCTGTCCCACAGAACGACCGGGGCAAAGCGCTGAAGGCCATGGAGGCCACTTGGAACAACATGGAGAAGAAGGAGAAGCTGATGTGGATCAAGAAGGCAGCGGAGGATCAGAAGCGATACGAGGTGGGTCTCTGCCCCATTCTGCCCCTCAGCATGCCCCTTAGCCAGCACTGCCCCTCTCCCTGACCCTCTCTCTCCTGTGCCTCAGAGGGAGCTGAGCGAGATGCGGGCTCCTCCGTGCTCCACCAACTCCACCAAGAAAATGAAATTCCAGGGAGAGCCGAAGAAACCCCCAATGTGAGTCCTGGGTGTGAAAAACTGGGTCTGGCTGTGCAGAGGGGAGGGCTTGGAGGGAGAGGGAGGTTGGGTTGGACCCTGGTGTGGCTGGATGGGGGTTATGGGCACCTGGGTATCTGTGCCCCCTGTCCCAGCCCGGTCCCTGCGCTCTCCCGTGCAGGAACGGTTACCAGAAGTTCTCCCAGGAGCTCCTGTCCAACGGGGAGCTGAACCACCTCCCGCTGAAGGAGCGCATGGTGGAGATCGGCAGCCGCTGGCAGCGCATCTCCCAGGGCCAGAAGGACCACTACAAAAAACTGGCAGAGGAGCAGCAGAAACAGTACAAGGTGCACCTCGACATCTGGCTCAAGGTGGGTGCTGGATCCCGATGCCTGGTGGGAGACTGGGATGATCCCTTGGTTTTGGGGATGATGTTTGGCAGGGTGTTTGTTGTCACCTCTCCTCCGGAAACCACCACCTCCAGGCCATTTTTGGACATTTTGTAACTTTAAATGATAAAAGTTACATACATGAGGAGGCTGTGCCCTGTGCTAGAGCCCTTCCCGGCTCCATCCCCCGTTCTGTGCCCTCCCATCCCTGACTGTGTCCCTGTCCCCACAGAGCCTCTCGCCCCAGGAGCGGGCTGCGTACAAGGAACACATTTCCAACGTGAGTATCCATGTGGCACTGCTGTGCTGGGATCCCAGGAGTTTGGGAATGGAATGGAGTTATTGGGGGCTTGGGACTGGGCAGAATCAGTCCTGGGGGAGGTTGGGATGTGCCACACTCCAGAGAGACCCTCCAGTGGGGATTTGTCCCCATGGCATCTCAGCAGTGGGATTTTCTCTGGGCTGGACACTGGGAAGGAGCTGAACTTGAGCCCTAAAAAGCTTTTTTTTGTTCTTACAGAAACGCAAGAGCATAGGGAAGATCCGGGGTCCCAACCCCAAGATGAAGCCAACGATGCAGTCCAAGTCGGTGAGTCACAACACCCATCCCTCCCTGGGGAGCGTGTCAGGGGGGACCCACACCCCTCGTTTGAGGCATCCTTTGTGCCTCCAGCTGCCTGCCCTGTCCTTAAAACCAGAAACTCCCCAAATCCCTGCTCAGAACCCATCCAGGTCGGGTTTTGACCCTGATACCTGCTCAGGGACCCTTTTTGGTGCAATTCTCAGTGTAAATGGGGAAAGGCTCCCAGCAAGGTGTGGGGTAGGGAATCCTGATCTGCTCAATGGCTGGGGGAACCTAAAGGGGATTGTCAGGGATGGGGTGGGAGCTGCACCCATGGGTGTGGAGGTCCAGGGGCTCACCAAGCCCCTCCTGACCTGCAGGAGTCAGAGGACGATGACGAGGAGGAAGAGGAGGAGGAGGAGGATGACGATGAAGATGAGGATGACGATGATGACAACGGTGACTCGTCAGAGGAAGGCGGCGACTCCTCGGAGTCCAGCAGCGAGGAGGAGAGCGAGGACGGGGACGAGGTGAGGCCGTGGCACGGGGAGGGCACAGGGCCCCCCTCACCCTCCCCCTGGGCTGGGGGCTCAGATAGATCCATGGCAGAGGAACCCCCCGGGCAGCAGGGGGACGTGGGGAGAGGAAGGGGAGCAGGATCCCCCCCGGAGCTGCCGGGGAGGGCACGAGGAGGAGCAGCCGCGGGGCGCAGTCAGGAGCAGCCTCGGGCCCCAGAGGTGCGGGTGGGTGTGCAGAGCCCCCAGTGAGCAGAGAACAATCTCCTGTCTTTTTCCTGCTGGAGATACTGAGTCTGGTCTCGGCTCCGTTTGCGCCAGTGTGAATGCCGAGTAAGTCACCAGAGTCAAAGCTTTACACCGGTGCAACTGAAATCAGCCTATGCTGGATGGCGCTGGGGGCAGAAACCGTGTCCGTGCCTTGTGCTCGCCACCGCACAGGTGAGGTGTTTCCACCCCCTCGCTGGTCTCAGCTCTCGCCTCTTCCTTCCCTGGCTTTAGAGGGGGGAAACTGAGGCCCCGAGGCGGGTGGGGCAGCCTCCCTGGGATCGTGTAGCGAGGCAGTGGCAGAGGTGAGGGCAGGACCCTGGAGCTGAGCCCTCGCTAAACTCACTCCTGGCTCCTGCCCGTGTCCTTCCTCCTCCTCCTCCTCCTCCTCCCCCAGACCCCCGGGGGCAGGGATGGGAGGGTGGGGGTCACACCCCTGCTCTGTGGGGTGAGCAGGGGACAAGGAGGTGATGATGACTAACCCTGCCCTGACCTCCCCCTCCTCTCTGCCACCCCCCTCCCAGAACGACGACGATGATGAGGATGAGGATGATGAGGACGAGGACGACAACGACTCAGAGGGCAGCAGCAGCTCCTCCTCCTCCTCTGGGGACTCCTCCGACTCCGACTCCAACTGATCGGCCAAGCTCTTTGTAACGTCGTCGTTTGGTTTCTCGGTTTCGGTCCCAAATCCCCCCTGCAGCCCCTCAAAATCCTTCCTCCTCTTCCTCCTGTCCCCCAGCGCGGGGAGCGGGGGCCGGGGGGACCCCTCCGCCGAGCTCACACTACGGAGGGGGATCAGGGGCTGCTTCCCCCAGGCTGGGGGGCCAGGAGAGAGCCCCCCACCCCTGCCCCCCGCTTTACTCCCGAGGGGAAGCGATTTTTTTTTTGGAATTTCATTCTTTCCAGGGGGGTGTCTCTCCATCCCTACCCCCATCACCCCCTCGCTACCAGCTCTGGACTTTCTAGAAAGAGAAGAAAAACACACAGGAAAAAAAAAAAAAACAAACAAACAAAAAACAAAACAAACCAACGACACCCCCCCACACCTTTTTTTTTTATTAAAAAAACCCAGAAATGGGAAGAAAAATCCCCTGGCGGCGCAGCCCCTGCGGCAGCGGGCGCGGAGCACGAGCCGAGGGGCTCAGGACTCAGCCGATGGGACAATGCCTCCTCGCAGCCCCCCCTGCCCTCTGCGCACCCCCAGCGTCCTGGGGGGCTCCTCCCCACCCCCCAAAAAACCTTGTACAGTCTGGAAGCTGCCCCGGGAGCTGCCCGGGACCTCCACATCCACGGCACTTGGGAGCGCCGGACAGGGACAGGACAGGGACAGGGATGGTGACCCGCGTGTCCCCGGGGGGGTGGGGGGGTGTGGGTGCGTGTGCGAACGTGTGAGTGTGTGTGTGGGGGGCACCGGGGGGCACCGAGCGTGTGCGGGGGGGGCACCGGGGCCGCCCCCACCCGGGGCCGGCGGCTCAGCATGACCAAGGGGGGGTGCGGGGGGTCCCCCCCGCTCTGTTGTCGGTGGTTGTTGTGCCGTTGTATTTTATTTTATTTTATTTTTGTTGTTGTTTTTGGTTTTTTTTTCCTTTTTATAAAACGAGAAAGATCCATCTTTTATTTTTCATTTCCCCCTTTTTCCCCTTTTTTCCTTGCCCTCCTGCCCCACCTCCCCATTTTCCTCCCTGTCTCTGGTGAAGCTGCTCCTCTCCCTTCCTTCCAAATCCTGGTGGGGGGACCAGAGCTCCCCTTGCCCCATTAACCCCAGTTAACACCAGTTCATGTCCCCCCCCGGGCCATGCTGTAAATTTTGGTGTGGTTTGGGTTTATTTTGGGGGGTCTATGCCCCCTTCCTGGGAGGGGATGGGGCCGCGGGGACCGGGGTGGGTGCATGGGGGGCCTGGCAGGGCCCCCCCTTTTTTTAAGCAGACACGAGCACCAGCAATCCCACGGCACCTCCCTGCAGGGTTCTGTCCCCACCCCCTGCCACCCCCCAAAAAACCACCCAGTGTCATTGGGGACCCCCCCCAGACCCCCACTCTAACTGGGGGGGCTCAGGATTTGTTCCTTCTGCCTCCCCCCCATCCTGTCCCTGGAGAGGAGCTGGGCTGGGGGACAGGATTTGGGGAGCCCCAGAGAAGGGGATGGGGGTTCTGGGGGGATTTCTCTCTAGGGCTGTGATTTAGCCATTTTTCTCTTCTCCCAAAGCTGTGGGGGCAGCAGGGGGGGCCATGCTGCAGATTTTGGGTTTTGAGGGGTCCCTCCCCCCCAGCTCTGTAACGCCCCCCAGGTTTGCTGCTCTCAGCACCCCAAATCCAGCCCCCCACAAAGACATTGGGGACCCTCTCAGTGCTGAGGGGAAGGTGGGGGCAGCACCCCCTGGCCTTGCCTCACTTTGGGCTGACAAAACACCATTTTGGGCAAACTGCCCCCAAACGTGGGGCAAGGGGGTGAAGCCGGGTGCCCCCGCACGGACAATCCCCCCGAGTCCCCCCAGGACCGGGGCCCCCGAGAGAACCCAGATGGTGCCCCACCCCCAGTGTCCATCTGTCCGTCCCTCTGCTTCCCCCTCCCACTCACCCCAATCCATTTGGGATTTTCCTTTCATTTTCATCCCAATTTTTAATCGCCGCCCCTCCCAAAATCCCCTAAGGGGAACCCCCCCCCTCCCTTTTTTTCTGCTGAATGTACCCAGCACTGTCGTGTTTTAGTGGATGTGTTTTTAGTACAAAAAAAAAGACAAAAAAAAAAAAATTAAACCCCACCTTTTTTTCCCCCCCCACCTTTTTTTCTTTTTAAAAAAAAAAAAAAAGGTAAAAAAAATGAAATAATAAAAAAGAAAAATTCTTACAGCGCCGACAATTTGGGAGGGGGGGGGAAAGACGTTTGCGCTGCAAGAGAATTCCTGAGTGCATTTTGGCACTGCCACAAAATCCCGGGATCCTTTAGATGGAAGTTCTTGTGAATTACGTTAAAAAAAAAAAGGCAAAAAAACACCAAAAAAAAAAAAAAAAGATAAAAAAAATCATCTTTTTTTTCTAATATTTAAAGAGTGTTTTTGTAGGTTTAAAAAAAAGACAAAAAAAAAAAAAAAGGAAAAAAAAAAGAAAAATAATAATAATCCCGACTCGGAATTTGTACGGCTGAGCGGGACGCGGGGGTCGCGTCCCCGGTTTCCCGGTTTGCTTGGGGTTTTGGTTCTTTTTGTTTTGTTTTGTTTTGTTTATTTTTGAGTTTTTTGGGGTTTTTTGTTTTTCCTTTTTTTTTTCTCTTTTTTTTTTTTTTTTTGTATAATAAAGTGAAAAATAATGTTTCTGTTCTCATGTCATTACTATAAAAAAATAAAACTTTAGGAAAAAAAAAACCGGACGAGCGTGAGGAGTGTTTTTCCTCCTTCCTATGGGATCTCCTTTGGGGGGTCCATTGTGGGAGGGCTCTATTTTGGGGGTTCTGCGGCACTGGGGGATCGCAGGGTGGGATCTGGAGGCATCCGTGGAGCTGGAGTGTCACTGGGAGCTCTCAGTGGGGGATGTAGGGGTGAGGGTCGGGGGGTCCGGAGCGGTTCCGGGGGGTTCGGGGGTTCCGGGGGGTCCGGGGGGTGAGGGAGGAGCTCCAGGCCCCGCCCCTCCAAGCCCCGCCCACCACAGCACCGCCTATCCTGGCTCCGCCCCCATCGCCCCGCCCCGCCCCTCCCCCGTGACTCTGACGAGGCCCCGCGCGGCGGCGGCGGCTCCGGCCCCTCCCATTGGCCGCGGCCCCTGACGGCGCCTCCCCATTGGCCGGTGGCGGCGGGGCGGGGCCGGGCCGTGCGC
>JAWWEX010000124.1:834730-848737 GCA_035583215.1 Arremon brunneinucha | reverse complement strand
AGATCTCCCTTCCCCCCCATTTTCCTGTTTTCCCATCCACTCCCGAGAGCTCCGGGGCCCTCCCTTGTCTCCCCCAGACCGGTGAGAGACCCCCTGAGCCGCCCCTAACCCCCTTTCATGTCTGTGCCCCCCACCCTCCTCTCCTGAGAGCTCCCAGCAGCTCCCCTGCACCCCCAGGCCCTGAGACCCCTCATTCCCTACCCCCCACCTTGATCCTGAGAGCCCCTGGGACCCTCCCTGGCCCCCCCAGCCCTATGGGAGACCCCCTGAGCCCCCTCTTCTCCCTCTCCCTTTTCTGCCTCAGCTTGGGGGTGCACTGGGGGCTGAGCCAATTCCAGCCCCTGTTTCCTCTGTCTGTTGTGAAAGGAAGAAATATCTGGATCAGCGGGATTGGGGTGTGTAGGGAGGTGTGGAGACCCCTCTTGTGTCCCTCCCACCCTGATGGCTGGGCAGAGTCCCCCCAGCTCCCCCAGTGACAATCAGGGGTTCCACTGCTCAGCCCTGATGGGTTCTGGGGTCTGACCATGACTTTGGGGTCTTTAGACTCCCATTGTTGGGGAAAGAGGCCAGGCCCCATTTTGTGGGCACACACAGTGCTCCCCTCCCTGCCCTGTCCCCCCTCCATGTGCTGCAAGGGAGGGTGATGCAGCAAAACCCACTGGGAGGGGACAGTTTGGGGACACCCCGAGTCCCCTGTGCTCACCTACAGCCCTGAGACAATGGGGGGTGAGGTGAGGTTCCTGAGGGGTTTGACACCTCTCTGAAGGCCAGGCACGTCCAGGCTGGCCAGTGGGGGACTGGGGACATCCCACCCATGTCAGCCAGTGTCCCCCACTAACCTGAGGGGATCTGTGCCAGGCTGGGGAGGGTCCTGCCCAGCTGGGAGACCCCCAAGATCCCCCCACTTCACTCCTGGAGGGTTTAACCCCAGGACTGGGGACATCCCAGGGTGTGCAGTGGGGTTCTGGCTGGGAAGGGGGTTGGGAGGGGTCTGCAGGTGAGGGTGGAGGTGCCAGTGAGACCCCCCCCCCGTGCCCCCAGCCCCCCGTGTCCCGTGCTATGAGCGTTCGGCGTGACTTCTCCGCAAGCAGCTGCAAATGAAAATGGAGGATATGTCTTTGTCTGGCCTGGATAACAGCAAACTGGAGGTGAGCTGTCCGGTCTGGGGGGTCTGTCTGTCCCCTGGGGTGTCCGTGTGTCCCCCCCCCATCCCTAACAGCCCCCCCTGGGCCCCCAGGCCATCGCACACGAGATCTACACGGAGCTGGTGGAGGATGCCTGCCTGGGGCTGTGCTTCGAGGTGCACCGGGCTGTCAAGTGCGGCTACTTCTTCCTGGATGACACGGACCCCGACAGCATGAAGGACTTTGGTGAGCCCCCCGAGTTCCCCAGGGCTCAGGGTAACACTGGTGACAGGGACACAGCCAGGCCCGTGCCCTCTGAGGGGATTGGTGCTCCCCACACACTGGGATTTGGGTTTGAGGGCAGCTGATGGGGATTTCTCTGAGGGGATTGGTGGTCCCCGCACACAGGGATGTGGGTTTGAGGGCTGCTGACGGGGATTAAACACCCAAATGTCCCCCCAGCAATGACCAGAGGGGTAAATGGGGGGGCACTGACCCCCAAAATGTGGTGCTGGGACCCTGGGGGGCCCAGCTGGGCTGTGGGTGGGAGGTGGCAGAGACCTCCTGGTTTCAGCCCCGCTGAGGCTGTGGGGAGGGTCTGGCAGCCCCAGAGACCCCCCAGAGCAGATGTGGGGTGTCAGTGCAGGGCCTGAGCGTGTTGCCCCGCAGAGATCGTGGACCAGCCGGGCGTGGACATCTTCGGGCAGGTGTACAACCAGTGGAAGAACAAGGAGTGCGTGTGCCCCAACTGCAGCCGCAGCATCGCCGCCTCGCGCTTCGCCCCGCACCTGGAGAAGTGCCTGGGCATGGGCCGCAACAGCAGCCGCATCGCCAACCGCAGGTGGGGCTGCAGCTCCCGGGGAAACTGAGGCACCGGGGCCTGGCTGGGGGGGTCTCACCCTGGGGGTGCTGTGGGTTCAGGCTCTGGGGAGCCTGGGATGGGAATTCGGCGAGTTCTGGGTTGCCCCGGTCCTCGTTTTTCATCCTAGGGGTGTCCAGCTTGGTTCACCGTGGAGCTCCTCTTGTTCTTCCCTGCCCCTGGAGCTCCTCTTGTTCCTCCCTGCCAGTTTATCCCTCCTGGGAAAATGAGCTGGGAACCCCAGGTCCTGTGTCCCCCCCAAGTCCTTTGTGATCCCCCCTGGCTCCTGTGTTTCCCCCTGGGTGCTTTGTCCCCCTGAGTCCTGTGTCCCTGCCTCGGTGGCTGCCGGGGACTCCTGTCTGCATCCCTGGCTGCAGGGGAGGATGGGAGGGTACCAGGGGACATGGGATGCATACTGAGGTTCCGTGGAGGACGTGGGGCAGACCCCAGCCATGATCTCCCTCCCCTCCCCGCTCAGGATCGCGAGCAGCAACAACCTGAACAAGTCCGAGAGTGACCAGGAGGACAACGATGACATCAATGACAATGACTGGTCCTATGGCTCTGAGAAGAAAGGTGGGGAGGGGTCTCTGGTGCCCTGAGGGAGGGGGGACACGTCCTGTCTGCCCCATGGCCCCTGAACCCCGGTCCTGGGTGGGTGTGTGGGGGGAGAGCAGCCGTGGGTGGTGGTCCCAGCCCTGGGGAGGCAGCAGTGCCTCTGGGCTTGGGGCTGCAGGCCCTGAAAAGGTCAAACCTTTCCTTTCTGTCTCTCCCCACAGCAAAGAAGAGGAAGTCGGATAAGGTGAGGGGTGCAGGGAAGGGTGGGGGGCGCGGGGAGGACACAGGACACCCCCAACACCCCCCTCTCGTTGCAGAACCCCAACTCGCCCCGCAGGTCCAAGTCCCTGAAACACAAAAATGGTGAGAGGGCGGGGCTAAAAATGGGGCGGGGCTCACAGATTTGGGGTGGGGCTAAAATGGGGGCAGAGACTCACCTTTAGGGTGGGGCTAAAATGGGGAGGGGCTCACACCTTTGGGGCGGGGCTTGTATGGGCTGGGCACCGGTAGGAGTGGGGGATTTGGGGTGGGTGGGGCAGCTGCAGTGGGTGGGGCTTGTGAGAGGCTGGAGCTCTCCCTGGCTGTGGGAGGGGGCCCTGGGGGTCCCAGGCTGGGGGCAGGACCCCTCCTCACCTTTCCTCCCTCCCAGGTGAGATCGGCGGGAACCCCGACCCCTTCAAGGTGAGCCTGGGATGGGGGGAGATGGCTGCCAGTCCCTGCTGTGCCTCCCCAGGGGCCGTGGTGCCCCCCAGGAGGGTCCCCCCAGGTCTGAGCCTGCTCTGTGCCCCCCCAGTACAGCAACTCAGCTGGCATCAACTACGAGACGCTGGGCCCCGAGGAGCTGCGGACGCTGCTCACCACGGTGAGGGGATGGGGACAGGGACAGGGACAGGGACAGGGGGGCTCCACAGGGGATGGGATCCCGGGGATCTCTCCCAGCCGGGCTCCATCCCACTCGGGCTGGTTTCCAGGCTGGGAATGGGGACCTGCAGCAGGTCCTCATTGTGGGGTGGTGGCTGCTTTGTCTGGGCCTCAGCACTGGGAGCCTGTGGTGGTGCAGCACAGCCCTGGGGTCACTCACCTGTCCCCCCCAAACTCACCTGTCCCTTCCCTCCCCAGCAATGCGGGGTCATCTCCGAACACACCAAGAAGATGTGCACCAGGTGAGGGTGGCCCTGCTCGCTCTGGGGGGCTTCCCCAGGGTCCCCAACCTGCTCAGATCCCATGGGAGGGGGGAAGGCCCAGCTCAGCGCCGTGTCTCACCCCCAGGTCCCTGCGGTGTCCCCAGCACACGGATGAGCAGCGCAGGGCAGTCCGGGTTTACCTCCTCGGGCCCTCCGCGTAAGTGGCTGCACAGCGGGGTCCCCAAGGTCTGGGGGTCACTGTGGAAAGGGACTGGGGGGCTGCACGGGGTGCTCAGGTGGGGCTGGGGACAGGGACAGCCCTGGGGGGGCCTGCAGGGGATGGGAGCCCAGGGCTGGGGGTGGGATCTGCAGCCCAGCCGGGTTGTGAGGGCTGGGCTGAGCCCCTGGGGAATGCCATCCCCCTGGCATTGGGAGGGCTCTGTCCCCATGTGCCCCGTGTAGTCCCTGTGCCCAGGTCCCTGCCCCTGGGCGTCCCCCTGGCATTTGGGGGGCTCTGTCCCCACCTGCCCTGTGTCACACCTGTGCCCAGGTCCCTGCCCCTGGGCATCCCCCTGGCATTTGGGGGGCTCTGTCCCCACCTGCCCTGTGTCACACCTGTGCCCAGGTCCCTGCCCGAGGCCGAGGGCGGCGTGGAGAACGACAGCTTCGAGGTGGCCGAGAGCCAGGCCCTGATGAGCCGCCTGCAGTGGGACGGCTCCTCCGACATCTCCCCCTCCGACTCGGCCTCCTCCAAAGCCAGTGAGTGTTCAGGGGCTGGGGGGCAAATCCTGGGGCTCAGACCCCTCTGAGGGGCAAATCCTGGGGCACAGATCCCTCTGTGGGGGCAAACCCGGCTGTTCTGGCACATCCCAGTACAAGAGGAGTTGAACAAACCATGGCTCCAAAGCCTGGAGCACCTTGTCTCCCACTTGGGAGGGGCGGGAACATTTTGGGGTACATTTCGTTGGGTATTGACCAGAGTTGGGCATCTTCAGTCTGTTTTAGGGCTCATCTCCTCCCTGACACCCCCCTTTGTTCCCTTCCTCCCCTCCCCAGGTACAAACAACTCTGAGTCCCGCAAGACCAAGAAGAAGAAGCCGCACCTGGGGCTGGTGAGCGGCGCCCCAGGGCTCGGCTCCAGCAAGAAGAAGAAGCCCAAGCCCCCCGCCCCCCACACCCCCAGCATCTACGACGACATCAACAACTGAGCCCCGCCGAGCTGGGGAGGGGCAGGACGGACAGAGGGACGGACAGGGGCCAGGACAGCCCCCAGGCACCCCCCGGGCCGGACACAACGTGGGTACCGGGGCACAGAGGACTCAGCTGTTGCTGGAGTGGGGCTGGATTTGGGGAGCCCCCGTTAGTGCCCCCCTTCCTCCCCGCCCTGCCCCGGTGCCTCTATTTATTCTGTGACAGTTTCTGTACCTGGGGCTCCTGTTGGGGGTCACCCTCAGACATGGGGGTACAGCCCCCCCTTCCCTCCCTCCCAGCACCCCCAAAGCCAGCTGTGCCCCCCCACACCCACTTCTCACTCACCCCAGTGGGGTGGGGGGCACCTGGGCACTCTGGGCCTGGGTCAGGGGGTGGTGAGTCCCCCCTGCCCTGGGCTGGCACTCGCCGGTCGGGCTGGCTCAGGAGGGGGGGTCACACTCAGAGGACAAGGGAGCACCCTGTCACCCCCAGATCTGTTCAGCTGTGCCTGCATTTGGCTGTTGGGGGTCCCGAGGGCCTGGCAGTGCCCACACAGGGGGTCACAGGGGGCTGCATGCTGCATCCTTCATGTTTGGGGCTGTTCATGGGGTGGGTCTGGGGGTGGGGGGAGCTGCTGTGACCATCCCTGTGCCAAACTGTTTGGGGAGGGGGCACCCCAACCTGCTAGAGTGGAGCTGGGAATGGAGCAGAACTGGGGGGGAAGCCCAGCCCAGCTTCAGTGCAGAGTCCCCCACTCCTGGTGTCCCCAGGGCAGCTCTGTGTGCCCTCCACGCCTGCCTGGGGACCTGCTCCTGCACTCGGGGGGTCAGTGGGGACCCCCACAGCTCTGGCAGGCGTTTGCACCCCCACAGGCTCTGCTTTTGTCTGGGGGGCCGGGACCAGCGCCCCGCTGTGCGGGCCAGGGGGGAACAGGTCCCTCTGGCTGGATCCAGCTCACCCCTGCCCTGGGATCCCCTCCCTGCAGCTTTGTCCATCCCAGGGGCTGTGCTGGGGACAGGCTTGGCTCCATCCCCTCTGCTGTCCCCCCCCATGGCTGTCTGACCCCCATCTGTCCGTGTGTCCCCAGCGTGGGGCTCTGTCTGTCCCCCCAGCCCGGTGCCCTGGCTCGTCCTCTCGCTGGGATCACACATTATGGTGCTCTGACTCTGGATTCACTATTTGTTTTCAAACTGCTGCTAAAGGCCGGGCTGGGGGGGGGGGGGTCCTGCAGAGCCCTGGGCACCTCAGAACGCTGCAGCCCCCCCTGCATGGGGACCCCCGTGTGCTCCCTCCTGGTGCAGCTTTGGGGCTGGGCAGGTCTGGCCACCGGGGCATGCCAAGCTGGCCTTTGTGTGCCCTGGGGCCCGAGCACGGGGCTGTGGGCACCCAAAAACACGGGGAACCACCCCAAACTGCCTGGGGGGGGGGGCACGGTGAGCTGGGGCTGTGTGGGGGAGGCAGCCTGAGCCCCTTCCCCTGCAGGAGGGGCGCTGCAATTTGGGGTCCAAGGGGTGCAGTGGGGCTTGGGGGGCTCAGAGCGTGCCCTGTGAACCCCCCAGGTCGGTGTCCTCACCCCCCCACCCCGGTGTTTCTGCGTGTCCCCCCCGCAGGGGAACTGAGCCCTTGTGAGGTCTGTGTGTCCCGTGAGTGGGTTGTGGCTGCCCCTGTAAATAAAACTGCATCTTGACTTGGTATCCCTGGCATTAATTACAGCTCCTTAATTAAACAGGGCCTTCACCCCCCCTCCCATCCATCTCCCCCCACTTCATTCACCACGGGTGGGGCCGGATTTGTTTTTATACCCCGCAGCAGTGTGGGTGGGTAGCAGAGAGCAGCCCCAGGGCAGGAAGGCAAGCACTGGGGTGACTTGACACCCTTTATTTGCATTAAAAAGTCCTTGGGAAGAAGCCACGGCCCGTTCCGGTGCTGTCCCACTCCCTGGAGCTGGGGCTGGGGTGGGGGCAGTGGGGTTTGAGGGGGGCACAGCCCCTTTTTGGGGGGTAAAGTCCTGCAGCAAGGCTGGCGCGGTGGCTCCGGCCACAGAGCAGGGACAGCAGCGACACCGCGGTGCCTCCCCCGCTGCTGCCCCCTCAGCCCGCCTGTCCGTACAGCCCGAAGGCCAGGAAGGTGACGAGCACGGTGGCACCGATCAGCGACACGGTGGCCGGCGCCGTGAAGAGCTGCCGGTAGTTGATGCGGAAATACCAGCCCAGCGCCAGCACCACCATCACCGTGGGCACCATGAGCGTGCCCCCGCCCAGCGGCAGCGCCGGGGCCGCGGGGCCGGCGGGGCCGGGCTCGGGCAGCGCGGGGGCGGCCGCGCCGGTGCCCCGGCAGCGGTGGCAGTGGATGACACAGTTGTCGGTGATGCGGAGCGAGCGCAGCGTGCGCGCCTGGTCCTGCAGCAGCTGCCCGCGGTAGATGAGCTTCATCTGGCTCTCCTGGCCCGGGAAGTATTTGCTGCGGGATAAGGGAGGCTTGGAGGCGGCAGAGAGGGGCTCAGGGACCCCCACCTGGGATGGGAACCCCCCCACATGGACCCAATCCGGAGTGGGGACCCCCGCAGTGTGTGACGGGGAGGGGACAGCCATGGCACTGCCACCGCGCCACCGCCGCCTCTTTCAAACTCGCTGTTTCAAAGCCCACGGGGTATTTTCGGCACACCGGGAGGGATCAAAGCCCTCCCCCGGTCCGCGGGAGGAAGGGGGCGGTTTGCACCGGGAGGGGGCTGCTCACACCCGGGCCTCACCTCTTGAGAATCCCCACGGTGTCCTCGGGCCGCGCCACCGCCACCTCCTCGGTGTCGTTGAGGAACTTGAGGCGGATCTTGATGAGGCCGGGACAGGCGTCCCCCGCCCCGGTGGCACCGGGCTCGGTGTCCGGCAGCTGCTCCCGGCCGGGACCGGCACCGGGGCCGCTGCCGCTGTCCGCCCGCGCCGCCGCCCCCCGTTCCTCCTCCGCTTTCTCCTCCGCGCTCTCGGCGCTCCCGGGGGGCTCCGGGGCCTCGGCCGCCCCCGCGGCTCCCGCGTAGGGCGGGAGGGGCCCGAGGCGGATGACGGCCGCGTCCCCGGTGCCCAGGAGCTGTCCGCTGCCCTCGGCCACGTACGTGGACAGCCAGGCCAGCACCAGCGCCAGCGCCAGCACGGCCAGCCCGACCACCAGCGTCACCTCGTCCCCCACGCCCGGGATGAGCGGGGCGGCCGGGGGCTCCATCTCCGCCACCCCCGAGCGGTTCCCGGTGAGACCGAACTGTGCCCCGGTGCCGCCTTCGGGCTCAGAACAGACCCCGGCGCTGCTCCCGGTGCCCGGAGACCTCAGGGACGGGAGCTCCTCGCTGCGGGTTTTCCTCCTCGCTCCCAAGACGCCGAACCGGCAGCGCTGCTCTCACCTCACCGGGCCCGGCGGAGGCTCCTGCGGGTCACGGAGGGTCCCGCAGCCCCTCGGTGCCCAGCGGGGCGGGGTCAGGCCATCCCCGACCTGCACGGAGCAGAGCGATGCGGTCAGCGGCGCCCGGGCACGGCGAGGCGGGAGGAACCGGGGGTGTCCCTGCCGGTCCCCGGGGGTCCCGGTGTGTCCCTACCAGTCCCCGTGTATCCCGGGGGTGCCGGTGTGTCCCTGCCATCCCCGGGGTGCCGGTGTGTCCCTGTCGGTCCCGGGGTGTCCCCGGGGGTCCCGGTGCCCCCCCCCTCACTCACCGCCTCCCGCCGCCGCCGCCCGCGCCGGAAGCGCCACGTCACAGCGCGCCGTCGCTAGGGGGCGGAACGGGGCGGTGGGCGCGCGGGGCTACGTCACGGCCGCGCCCAGTGGGCGTGGTCAATGGGGGCGGAGCCAACTTGACTCGCCCTGAGTGGGCGTGGCTATAAGTGGGCGGGACTATGGTGGGAGGCGGGGTTTGCTGGGGCGGAGTCACGGCCGCGGCGGGGCGGGGCCTCGGGAGCACCGTGGGAACCCCCGGCCTGAACCCCCCCCCCGCCATGGGGTCTGACCGGGACCGGACCCCCCCCGGCCGCGTTGTCACCGCCTCCAGGGTCCCCATATTGTCCAGGGCCCGTCTGTCCTCTCCCTGCCACCTGTGACACACTGGCTCTGTCCCCTGTCAGACCCTGTGCCCACAGTCCCCTGTCCCCACTCATCCCGTGTCCCCACAGTCCCCTGTCCCCCGTCATGCCCTGTCCCCACAGTCCCCTGTCCCCACAGCAGCCACCATTGCCCACCCTGCTCCCACAGGGACAAAGACGCCTCAAGAGCCACCTCTGCTATGTCCTTTATTGACACCAGGGCACGGGGAGCAAGGGGACATGGAGGGCACACCAGTGGGGACACACAGAGCGCCCTCAGGAGATGAGCCCCTCGATGGGCAGCTGGAGGTAGCGGCGCAGTGGGGGTGGCAGTGCCAGCCTGGGCACGGCGGCACGGCAGCGGGCGCCCAGGTGACGCCGGATGGCCACACGTGCCAGGTGCTGCAGCCGCCGCGGCCGTCCCGCCATGCGCACGGCCGAGGCATAGAACTCCTGGTGCTCCTGTGGGGGGGACAGGGGCTCAGTGGGCTGGCTGGGGACACAGGGACACTCCAGGACCCACCAGGACACCCCAGGACACCCCGTTACCTCCCAGAGCTCGGGGGGCACGGCCTCCACCCAGCCATCGGCGGGGGGCACGCGGTCGTAGGCGTTGAGCATCACCTCCAGCGCCGGCGGGTGCTGGCAGCACAACTTGAGCATCTGCCAGCAGAGCCGTGTCACCAGGGGGGTAACACCACCAGTGCCACCTCCCCGTGCCCCCATGCCCCACCTTGGGGGGCACAGCCTGAGCATCTGCCAGCAGAGCCGTGTCACCAGGGGGGTGACACCGCCAGTGCCACCTCCCCGTCACCCCCTGCCCACCTTGGGGTGCGCGGGGAGGGCTCCGTGGTCCAGCAGCAGGGTGAGGGTCTCCTCGGGGCGCTGCTGGCGGTACTCGCGCACGGCGCGCAGGGCGCAGTCCATGGGGGTGTCCCCGGCGCCGTTGGGGACGGTGGCGTCGGCGCCGTGGCGCAGCAGCAGCCGGGCCATGGCGGGGTGCCCGTTGGCACAGGCGTTGTGCAGCGGCGTGTGGCCCTTGCGCCCCGCGGCCCCGGGCTCGGCGCCGGCCTCCAGCAGCCGCTCGGCCACGCGCAGGAAGCGCTCCGAGTCCTCGGGGCGCTCGGCCGCCGCCGCCGCCGCGTTCAGGGGGGTCTCGCCCTGGTGGGTGCGCACGGAGGGGTCGGCGCCGTGGTGCAGGTACAGCTCCACGTGGGCCACCAGCCCCTGGCGCGCCGCCACGTGCAGCGCCGTCACCTGCCGGTCACGGGTGCCCAGGTTCACCTGCGCGCCGTGCGCCAGCAGCAGCTCCGCACACCTGGAGACAGGGTGGGAAGGGTGAGGGGACGCTTTGGCAACCATGGGACTCAACCAGGACGTGCCATGGTTCCCATGGGACATCCCTAGGGACAGCCTCAGGACATACTGGAGAGGCCTGGTTCCCAAGGGACACGCCCAGGGACACCCTGGGAAACCCTGGAGAGATCTGTCACCCATGGGACGCCCTCAGGGACCCTCCCAGGACACCCCACAGGCCCCTGGCTCCCAGATTAGGTGGGTGGGGCAGGAGTGAAGATTTCATGGGCGGGGCCTCTCGTGCAGATGAGCCCGTACCTGAGGCTGTGGGGCGCAGGTGAGCCCGTACCTGAGGCTGTGGGGCGCGGTGCAGAGGTGCAGCGGGGCCGAGCCGTCGGCGCTCAGCACGTTGGGGTCGGCGCCGAAGGCCAGGAGCAGGCGGGCGCAGTTGGGGTGGGGGGCGGCCGCGCTGTCGTGCAGGGGGGCTCTGCCGCCCACCACGGCGTCCACGGCCGCGCCCCGCAGCAGCAGGTGCCGGGCACAGTCCTCGTAGCCGCGGGCGGCGGCGATGCGCAGGGCGGAGGTGTGCTGCCGGCGGGGGCTCAGCACCCACAGCCCTGCGGGGTCAGTGGGGGCTGCCGGAGAGCAGCTGGAGCCCCCTGACCCTCACCCACCCACCCACAGCCTGCGGGGTCACACCGGAGAGCAGCTGGACCCCCCCTGACCCGTACCCACCCACCCACAGCCCTGCAGGAGTGGGGGGAGCAGGGGGGCACCATGGGGCTGCCCTGCATGGGGCACTCACCCTGCTCGAGGCTCCCCATTCCCCCACAAACCCTGCTCCCCGCTGCCCACCTGGAGCTGCACCCCTGTCCTGGCCCCCCACCTCTTTTGCAGGGGGAACGGAAGGGAAGGGAGAAGGGAGAAGAAAGGAAGGACCCCGGCCCCGTACCTTGCTCCGGTGACCACACCAGCTCCTCGCTGACCGTCTCCAGCACCAGATTCGCCATGGCCTCGTCCCTGAAGATGCTCTGGACGCGGCGCAGGTCCCCGGCGTAGAGCGCGTTGTGCACGGCGGGGTCGCGGCAGACCTGGCGCCGCCGGGGGGGGCTCGGGGGGGTCGCGGGCAGGAGGCGGCGCTCGGTGGATCCCCGGGCCAGCGCCCGGCGCCGATCCTCCCGCTCCAGCAGCTCCCGCTGCAGCCGCAGCGAGCGCAGCGCCGACGGGCTGAAGGCGAACGACTCGTGGGCCATGGGAGGCCCGCAGGGCAGGGGAGGCTCCGGGGACAGCGAGCGGGGCCCTGAGCCTCGGGAGGGCGTTATAAATAGGGCTGTGCCCCACACACGGATGTGGAATCAAATCCCAGAGGCAGGGCCCTATAAATAACTCGCGGTGGTAAACAGAGTCACGGGGTGCGGGGCGGTTTAACCTGTTGGTGGGTGCGAGGTGGGGATGTCCCATAGGGAGGGATTTGGGGACCCCCCTCAGTCCTGTGGGGCTGTGAGACCCTCGGGAATGGCTCCTCCCACCCAGGGAAAGGACAGAGGGGTGACACACGAGGACACAGGCGATGCAGAAACAAAACAGCCCTTTAATGCAGGTTTGGGAGCGAGAGGGGCCCGTGTGCCCCAGGATTGGGGACAGTGCTGAGGCCACTTCCCCCCGGGCCTCCCCAGCTCTCAGCTCCACCACAAACACCACGGACACGCAGAGGGAGGAGCAGGTGGGTGGGTGGCAGGTGTGTCACTGCTCCTCAGCACTGTCACCCTCTGCTGGGCTCAGCCACAGTCCACCTGAGCTGGGGCTGAGAAGAAATCCTCGGGCAGCTCCCCCAGGAGCCCGTCCAGGTCATCTGCAGGGCACAGCAGGACGTGAGTTTTGTGTGATGGTGGAATTGTTCAGGTTGGGAACCTGCTTTCCACAGGACACAGAGCTTTTCCTCCCCTCCCAGAGTGGGTCTGACTCACCCATGTCACATCCATCAGCTCCCGCTGGCTCTTCCCAGCTGGGATCAGAGCTCGGTGGGCACAGGGAGAAGCCCCCAGGACGCTGCTCTGCACTGTGCCCACTTGTCCTCGACTGTCCCCAGTCCTCAGGAGCAGGGACACCCCGGGTGGGCTGTGCAGGGGGGTCTGGGGCTGGCTCAGCCTGGGCAGGGACCTGCAAAACCCAGCGGGGGTGAATTATTGGGGGATTTATCCAGCCTTCCCCCTTCTCTCGGGGGTCCCCATAGCCCAGACCCCCCTGGGGGTCTCAACAGTGCCCCCTCCTCACCTGCCGGGGGGAGCAGCCCTCGGGCTCAGGTGGGAAGATCCTGAGGAGGTTGGTGGGGGTCACGTTGAGGTAGTGGTTGCGGTGGGAGGGGGAGAAGACCCCGACCTGCAGAGAGGGCAGGGACAGCTCCTGGATAAACCCCCCGAGTTACAGTGCCCCATGTATGGAAATCTTAGGAAATGAAGGGTGAAATTTTAGCAAGAGTTGAGAAAAATCCTGAGGTGAAAAACTGTGGGAGATTCTTTTCTTGTATTTGTATTTGCAGTGCCAGGGTGCTGTGGAATGGGAACAGGGATGTACCACATGCACTGGTTCCTCTTATCCTAGTATTTACAGTCCCAGTTCTGGGGTTTAATGGGGTTGGGAATGGGACAGGCGATGTGCTGTATCACCACCCTGCATTCCCCTGGGATCAGACCCCACTGGGGTGGGAGAAGGAGCCCCCCAGCTCTCCTCACCTGCCTCAGGAGCAGCACGGAGCCGGCCCGGAGCTCGCTCTGCCTCTGCTCCAGCAGCAGCCAGTGCACGGTGCCCTGCATCTCCCCTGGCAACGAGGATGGCATCCCTGAGCCCTGGGGGCGATGGGCAGAGCCCCACCGGGCACAGGAACCACCAGGCACAGGTACCATGGGGGCACACTCACCTGTGGGATCCCGGAACACGGCGCCAGCTCCGGCGCTGCTCCTGGTCAGGGTTTTGATCATCACAGCCATGCTGGGGACTTTGTTTTTTGGGAGCTGCTTCAGGGCTGCCTGCACAGCACAATGGGGATTTTGGGGTGACCTTGGGCAGGCCTGGGGTCCCTTCCCGTGTGGGATATTCCAGGATTCTACAGCCCTCGTCACCCATGGGATGTGGATGTCTGTGCCCAGCTCAGCTCAGCCCCCTCCCCAGAGATTCCCAGCCCTACAAGCAGCTCTGAGGGGCGAGGGAAGAGCAGGAATCTTGGGCTGCCCTCACCTTCCGGAGCACCATGACCACGCTGTAGGTGTGGAGGAAGCAGCTGGGGTCCCTCTCATCCAGCCCCAGCTCTGTTTTCATGGCCAGCCAGGGCCCCTTCCCGAAATCCTCCTCGGTGGGCAGCGGGGAGCTGGACAGCGCCTGGGGTCAGGGACATCCATGGTCACAGAGCCCCAGGGGCTCCCTCTCAGCCAGCATCCCACTGGGGGATTCCCACTGGGCTCTGCCCGAGCAGGGGAGGGAGGTGAGGGATTACCTGAGCCCGCGGTTTTGCCACAGCCCCGTGAGCAGGAGTCTGGGGAGCAGACACCAGGATCTCCTCCAGCAGCTTCCCTGAGTGCTTGTGGGACAGGGAGAGATGTCCAGGGATCTGCCTGGCTTCATCAGCTGCTCCCATCCCATCCCAACCCACATCCAACTCCCACTTCTGTCCTACCCCAACCCATTGCATTCCTGACTCCATCCCCATCCCATCCCATCCTTACCTGGTTCCCATGCTGTCCCTGTCCCCAAAACCCTGCAGGAGCCCTTCACTCCTCCCGGAGCTGTGGCTCCAAGGGCTG
>JAWWEX010000124.1:784306-797151 GCA_035583215.1 Arremon brunneinucha | reverse complement strand
CCTCAATTGCATCGCCCCCCCCCATCCCATCGCACCCCCAGTGCACCGCTCCCCCTTCCATTGCCCCCCCTTGCATCCCCCTCCCCGTTACACTGTGCTCCGGGGGGGCTTCTGACTGCACGGCCACAATTTGGGGGGGTCCATCCCCTTGTCCCTCCCTCTGAACGAGCAGGGGACATTGGGACATTTCCGCGCTGCCAGGGGACCCCGACACTGCTCCCCGTAATGGGGGGGTGCAAGGGTGGCTGTGACAGGAATGGGGGGGACACGAGCACCCCCGGCTGCACCTTCACCCACGGCGCTGCTCCTGCCCCCACTCCGTGTCCCCCCCACCATGTCCACCGTGTGTGTCCCTCTGTGTCCCCCCATCCGTGTCCCTGTGTCCCCCCCAGCCATGCAGCAGGTCCTGGACAACCTGATGGGGCTCCCGGGGACCCCGGGGGTGGCGGACCTCGACCTCATCTTCCTCCGCGGCATCATGGAGAGCCCCATCGTGCGCTCCCTGGCCAAGGTACGGCGGGGGTGGCCCCCCCGTGTGTGTGTCCTGTTCCCTGCACCCAGGGGTCTCCAATCCCCCCCAGATCCCCAATTCCTTCCGTCCCCGGGGGTCCCGAATCCCTCCCATCACCCCCAGATCTCCAATTCCCCGCACCCAGGGGTCCCCAGTCCCCCCGAGATCCCCAATTCCCCCTGGCCCTGGGGATCCCCAACAGCTCTGCTGTCCCTACCCCTTGAGCCCCCGGTTCCGCAATCCCCTTTGGCCCCTCTGAGTGTCCCCCAATTCCCCCGGAGGTCCCTCAAGCATCCGGGGGTCCCTAATCCGCCCCAGAGGTCCTTTGGGGACGCCCTGTCCCACCGGGGCTCCCCGATCCCCTCAAGCCCTGGAGATCCCGCATCCCCCCGGGGGTCCCGAATCCCCCCGGCACTCGGGGGTCTCAGGGGTGTCCCCGGGGGTGTCCCCGCTGTCGCCAGGCCCACGAGCGGCTGGAGGAGCGCAAGCTGGAGGCGGTGCGCGGGGACAACCTGGCGCTGGTGCAGGAGATCCTGCGCGACATCGGGCGCCTGGCGCGGCCCGAGGCGCAGGGGGCGGCGGCGGAGCTGGCCCGGATCCTGCGGGAGCCGCACTTCCAGGTGCGGGGGACACCTGGGGACCCCCTGTCCTGCGCCGCGAGGCGTGTGACACACGCGTGTGCCACACGAGTGGGACACAGCCGTGACACCCGCGTCCTTGTGTCGCAGTCGCTGCTGGAGACCCACGACTCGGTGGCCGCCAAGAGTTACGAGCCCCCCCCGAGCAGCCCCGGCCCGGAGGCGTCGCTGGGCTCGCAGCCGGTGCCCCCCGACGCCGTGCGCATGGTGGGCATCCGCAAGGCGGCCGGGGAGAACCTGGTGAGCCCGGCCGGGGGGCGCCTTGGGGGGCACGGGGTGCTGCAGGGGCGCCGGGAGGTGACGGGGGGATGTTTTGGGGTGCTGGAGAGCATTGGGGGGATTAGGACATTGGCAGCATTATGGGGTGCTGGGGGTACTGTGGAGTGATGGGGCGTTTTGGGGTGCTGTGGGCATTATGAGGCACCGGTGGCTTTTTAGGCTGACTAGGAGCATTTTGGGGTGCTGGAGAGTGTTGGGGAGATGGGAGATTGGCAGCATTATGGGGTATGGAGGCATTGTGGAGTGCTGGGGCATTTTAGGGTGCCGTGGCATTGCGAGGAGCCGGGTGGCATTTTAGGGTGGCTGGGAGCATTTTGGGGTGCTGGGGCTGTGACGGGGTGCCGGGCGGGTGTCACGGGTGTGTCACGGGTGTGTCGTGGGTGTGTCACGGGTGTGTCCCGTCCCCTCAGGGGGTGACGTTCCGCGTGGAGCGGGGGGAGCTGGTGATCGCCCGCATCCTGCACGGGGGCATGGTGGCGCAGCAGGGGCTGCTGCACGTGGGGGACGTGATCCGCGAGGTGAACGGGCGCGAGGTGGGCAGCGACCCGCGGGCGCTGCAGGACAGCCTGCGCCACGCCAGCGGCAGCGTCGTGCTCAAGATCCTGCCCAGCTACCAGGAGCCGCACCCGCCCCGACAGGTACCGCATCCCGCATCCCACCTGCATCCCGGCTGCATCTGCCCGGCATCCTGCTCTGCATCCGCCCCACATCCCACCTGCATCCGACGTGTATCACACTCGCATCCCACCTGTATCTGCCCGGCATCCCGCTCTGCATCCCGCCCCACATCCCACATGTATCCGGCCTGCATCCGCCCCGCATCCTGCCTGCATCTCTCCCTGTATCCCGCCCTGTATCCCGCCTGCATCCCGCCCCACGTCCCACCTGTATTTCCCTCGCATCCCACCTGTATCCACCACGTATCCAGCCCCGCATCCCACCCGCATCCCACCTGCATCTGCCCCGCATCCCGCCCGCATCTTGCCCGGCATCCCGCCCCACATCCCACCTGTATCCCGCACCCACCACCCTGCCCACAGCTCCCCCTGCTCTCTGTTCCCATCCTCGTCTTGTCCCCCTGTCCGTGCCATGTGCCCCTGGGCTGGAGGGACCCCCGTGTCCCCTCCGTGTCCCCCTGTGCCCTCTCTGCGGGCTCTGGTGCTTCCTGCCCTGTCCCTGTCCCCACACGGGACCCGGGTGCCGGCTGGTAAAGGGTGCCCTGTGCTGCCGCTCCCCGCCCCGTGCCAGCCACGGCCGTCTCCGAGGGACAAAGCAGCGCTGTCCCCTCGCTGTCCCCACGCTGTCCCCGTGTCCCCGCGCTGTCCCGCTGCCCCACGGCCGCGTGTCCCCGCTCGTCCCCATGTGCGCCAGCGCGGGCGCGGCGCTGGCGGCGCTGGGGACGCTGCTGTGCCTGGCGCTGGCGCTGGGGCTGTGCCTGGGGGCAGCCGTGGTGCTCGCGTGGGGCGCGGCGGCCGCGGCCGGGGCTCTGTGCGTGTGCGCGGGGGCCGTGCGGGCCTGGCTGCGGGCACGGGGGGCACGGCCGGGCACGGGGGGCTCCGGCGGGGCACACGCGCGTGGCTGAGCGTGGCACGGGTCCCGCTGTCCCCTCCCGGTGCGGAGGGTCCCTCCACGCTGACCCCCCTGTCCCCAGGTGTTTGTCAAGTGTCACTTCGACTACGACCCGGCCACCGACAGCCTGATCCCCTGCAAGGAGGCCGGGCTCAAGTTCATGGCCGGGGATCTGCTGCAGATCGTCAACCAGGATGACCCCAACTGGTGGCAGGTCAGGGGGGCCCTGGAGGGGCGGCCTGGGGGGTTGGTGGCACTTTGACCCCATCCTGGGCCATGGAGGTTGAGGGGGTTCTAGGGGAGATCCAGAGCTCCCTGTGGGCTGGGAGAATTCCTGTAAAGTGAGGGGGTCCCTGGAGCTCGGGGGGTGTCCTTGGAGCTACTGGGGAATTGGAGGATCCCTGTAGCAGGGGAGGGTTCCTGTGTGGGCTGGGAGGTCCCTGGAAATTATGGGATTTCCTGGA
Organism: Arremon brunneinucha; assembly: GCA_035583215.1. Classification (NCBI taxonomy): domain Eukaryota; kingdom Metazoa; phylum Chordata; class Aves; order Passeriformes; family Passerellidae; genus Arremon; species Arremon brunneinucha. Next base: position 793,690 of record JAWWEX010000124.1, on the reverse strand, counting down.
GCTCGGGATGCGTGTCCCTATCGGGATTTGAGGCTGAGAAGAGTCGCTGGAAATGGGGAGGGTCCTTGTGGAACTTGGGGTGTCCCCGGAGCTGGGGGGGTTCCCTGAGGTCGGAGGGGTCTCTGGAGCCCAGGGGGGTCCCCACGCGTGGCTCCGTGTCCCCAGGCGTGCCACGTGGAGGGCGGCAGCGCGGGGCTGGTGCCCAGCCAGCTGCTGGAGGAGAAGCGCAAGGCGTTCGTCAAGCGGGACGGGGAGGTGACGCCCTCGGCAGGTACGGGGACACGGGATGGAAGGGTCACCTCCCGAGGGGGAGCATGGCGGGTCCCCTGCGCCCTGTGACAATGTCCCTGTCACCCCAGGGCCTGTCCCCTCGGCACTGTCCCACAGGGAGTCCCCGGCTCTCAGGGTGATGTCCCCATGGCACTGCCCCTCAGAAGGTCCCAGCTGCCGTGCCCATTCTCCCTGTGCCAGGATGCTGTCCCTGTCCCCGTCCCTGTCCCCAGCTCAGCCACCCCTTGCCCTCACAGGGGCCCTGTGTGGCAGCCTCAGCGGGAAGAGGAAGAAGAGGATGATGTACCTGACGACGAAGAACGCCGGTGCGTGTCCCAGGGCATTCCCCGGGGAGAAGCGCTGGTGGCACCCGCTGGGACAAGGTGCCCTGGGGTGCCCAGGGACGGTGCCAACCCTGTGCCTCGCCCAGAGTTCGACCGGCACGAGCTGCTGATCTACGAGGAGGTGGCGCGGATGCCGCCGTTCCGCCGGAAAACGCTGGTGCTGATCGGGGCGCAGGGCGTGGGGCGCCGCAGCCTCAAGAACAAACTGATCATGTCTGACCAGGCGCGCTACGGCACCACCATCCCCTGTGAGTGTCCCCTGTCACCATCCCCTGTGAGTGGCCCTGTCCCCTGGCACCACCATCCCCTGTGAGTGTCCCTGTGTGAGTGTCCCTGTCCCCTGTCACCATCCCTGTGAGTGGCCCTGTCCCCTGTCACCACCGTCCCCTGTGAGTGGCCCTGTCCCCCCGGCACCACCCCTGTCCCCGGAGCGTCCTGTGCTCCATCATCGTCCCTGTCCCCTCTGCTCATCCCTGTCCCCAGAGTGTCCCTGTCCCCTGCCGCCTCCCCTGTGCCCCATCACTGTCCCTGTCCCCTGTGCTCGTCCCTGTCCGTGCCAGCGTCCCTGTCCCTGCCAGCATTCCTGCCCCTGCCATCCTTGTCCCTGCCAGCATTTCTGTCCCCGTGCTCATCCCTGTCCCCTGCCAGCATCCCTCTCTGTGCCAGGGTCCCTGTCCCCGTGCTCATCCCTGACCCCTGCCATCATTCCTGTCCATGCCGGGGTCCCTGTCCCCTGTGCTCACCCCTGTCCCCTGCCAGCATCCCTGTCCGTGCCAGGGTCCCTGTCCCCGTGCTCATCCCTGTCCCCTGCCAGCATCCCTGTCCCCGCCCTGCTGCCACCCCTGTCCCCTGTGCTCATCCCCCTCCTCTGCCAGCACTCCTGCCCCTGCCATCCTTGTCCCTGCCAGCACTTTTGTGCCCACCCCGCTGCCACCCCGTCCCTGTGACCGTCCCCGCCCGCATCCCCGTCCCGGTGCCGGTTCCTGATCGGGACCCTGGGTCAAGGGGATGTCACTGCTGTCCCTGTCCCCTCCTGGCAGACACGTCCCGGAAGCCGAAGGACAGCGAGCGGGACGGGCAGGGCTATCGCTTCGTGTCGCGGGCCGAGATGGAGGCGGACATCAAGGCGGGCCGGTACCTGGAGCACGGCGAGTACGAGGGGAACCTCTACGGCACCAGGATCGACTCCATCCGTGCCGTGGTGGACGCGGGCAAGATGTGCATCCTGGACGTCAACCCGCAGGTGGGGACACGGCCAGGGGACGGTGACAGCCGCAGCAGGGCCCGCGGGGCTGAGCGCTGTCCCCACGGCCAGGCCGTGAAGGTGCTGAGGACGGCGGAGTTCGTGCCCTACGTGGTGTTCATCGAGGCGCCCACGCCCGAGAGGCTGCGAGCCATGAACAGGGCGGCCCTGGAGAGCGGCGTGGCCACCAAACAGCTCACGGTGAGGGAAACTGAGGCAGGTTTTGGGGGGCGGGAGGAGGGCACCAAACAGCTCACGGTGAGGGGAAACTGAGGCAGGTTTTGGGGGAGGGAGGAGGGCACCAAACAGCTCATGGTGCAGGGAAACTGAGGCAGCTCTGGGGGGTGGAAGGAGGGCACCAAACAGCTCATGGTGAGGGGATGGGGGTGATGGGGAAACTGAGGCAGGTTTGGGGTGCAGGAGGGCACTCAGCTCATGATGGGATTTCCTCACCATCCCTGGGCATGATGGGGAAACTGAGGCAGGTTTGGGGGGTGGGAGAAGGACTCAGAGGTTGCAGTGAGTGTCTCCCACCATTCTGGGGGGTGATGGGGAAACTGAGGCAGGTTTTGGGGGACAGAGGACACACAGGTCGCAGTGGGTGTCTCCCACCATTCTGGGGGGTGATGGGGAAATTGAGGCAGGTTTGGGGGGCAGGAGGTGGACGCACAGGTCGCAGTGGGTGTCCCTGGCAGTGCTGGGGAACCTGAGGCAGTTTTGGGGTGCAGGAGGCGGACGCCCAGCGCACGGTGGAGGAGAGCAGCCGCATCCAGCGTGGCTACGGGCACTACTTCGACCTGAGCCTGACCAACGATGACCTGGAGCGCACCTTCGGGCGCCTGCGCGAGGCCATGGAGCTCCTGCGCGTGCAGCCCCAGTGGGTGCCCGTCACCTGGGTCTATTAGGGACCCCCGGGCCCCCTCAGCCCCACCGGGGAGGGCTAAGGGGGGATGTGCCTCACTATGAGCTCGCAGGGGGTGGGGGGCTCTCTGCAGACCCCCCCAGGCCCAGCCTGACCCCTCTGTGCCCCTCGGTGTGCCCCAAATCTGGGCTGGGGCAGCCGTGGGGTCCCATGGGGGGCACAGCCCCCACAGCTGAGTCACTGCCAGGACCTGGGGCAGCCCCCTGGATTGGGGATGGGTTTGGGGGGGTTTGGGGGTCCCCTCCCTGTCCCCCAGGCCACAACCCCCCCTCGGGGACCCCCTTCTCCCCTTCCCAGGATGGGGGTCCCTCACTGTCCCTCGTGTCCCCTGTCACCCCTTCCCAGGTAGCAATAACCCCGCACCCTGTAATTAACCCTTAATTAACCCGTAACCGACCTTGTAATTAACCCTGTAATTATCCCAGTGGGGGGCTGTGGCTGGGGACTCGCTGCGGGGGGGTCTGGGGTGGTGACACGGGGTGTCCCCAAGGGACAGGGACACGGGGGGTGCGGGGGGTGTCCCCGTGTCCCTCCTGCCCCGTGTCCCCCCCAGTCCCTGCCGCCGTTTCCTCCTTTTTGGTACTTTGCTGTCAATTTTATTAAAGGAGACAAAAATGGGTTTGTCCCTTGTGGTGAACGCGAGGGGGGGTTGGGGCTGGCGCCACCTGTGTCACCTGTGTTACCCATGTCACCTCTGTCACCTGTGTCACACCTGTCGCCTCGCCCCAGCCCTGTCCCACGTGGTGCCGATGTTTTTTATGTAAATCGCCATTTCCCACCAGTCTGGGGCTGGGAGGGCACTGGGGGGGTGCGGTGAGTGTGTCACACGCGTGTCACCTTGCACACGCACGGGGCCCTTCCTTGGTGCCGCCGGGAGGGGTCAGCAGAGCTGCAGGCACCGGGGAGGCGGTGTGGGTGTGCAAGGGGTGTGCAAGGGGGTTTGCAGGAAGTGTGGGTGTGCAAGAGGGCGTGTGTGGGTGTGCAGGGGGGTTTGCAGGGGGTGTGGGTGTGCAGAGGGGTTTTGGCTGCCTTGCACAAGCGTGGGTGTGCCCGTGTTTGTGTGTGCAGAGCCCTGGGGTGACACACACGTCCCCACCTTGTGCACACGCGTGGGCACCTTCCAGGGGCTGCCGTGGCCATGGGGTGTCACTGGGTGCCATGGGGTGCCATGGGGTGACATGCAGTGCCATAGGGCTGCCATGGCACCCTGTCCATGGGTGCCCTGTCCATGGGTGCCCTGTCCGTGGGTGCTGTGCCCATGGGTGCCATGCCCATCCGGGAGCTCTGTGTCTTTAAGCAGCGCTGTCCCTAAAGCCGCTGTATTGGCCGGTCCATAATCCCCGTGTCCCTAAGCTGCCGTGCCTATAAGGGCTGGGGCTGCACACGCCGGGCTGGGCCGTGTCCCTGCTGTGTCCGTGTGTGTCCCTGCGTGTCCCTGCCGTGTCCCTGCCGTGTCCATACACAGCCCCACGCAGTGACAGCCATGTGGCCCATGGTGCTGCTGCTGCTGGTGGCCCTGGCCGCGCTGGCCCTGGCCCGGGTGGCCCATCGGCTGCTGGCCCCGTCCGGCAACCCCTTCTCAGGGCCACCCCTGGAGCCACCGCGGCCCCTGGTGACCGACCAGCGCGCCCGGGACAGGGTCCTGAAGCAGGGTGAGTGCTGTCCGTGTGTCCGTGTGTCCGTGTGTCCCGTGCAGTGCCGGCTGTGCAGAGCTCAGTGTCCCTGTTGGTCACTGTCACACCCCTGTCTGTGCATGCAGGGTTCAGTGCCCGGCGTGTCCCAGCCCCGCTGGACGCCGTGGTCATCGGCAGTGGCGTGGGGGGCCTGGCGGTGGCCGCCACCCTGGCCAAGGCGGGCAGGCGGGTGCTGGTGCTGGAGCAGCACGACCAGGCCGGGGGGTGCTGCCACACCTTCCAGCAGCACGGCGTGGAGTTCGACGTGGGTGAGGGCCCCCCTGTCACCCACTGTCACCCCCTGTCACCCACTGTCACCTTCCATCACCCCCTGTCCTTGCAACCCCACTGTCAACCTGCTGTGAGCCCCAGTGTGTGCCATATCCCTGCCGTGTCCCTGCCATGTCCGTACTGTGTCCCTGCCATGTCCCTGCGATGTCCCTGGTGTCCCTGCCATGTCCAAGCCCTGTCCCTGCCATGTCCCTGCCATGTCCCTGCCATGTCCCTGCCCTATCCCTGCCATGTCAATATCCCTGCCATGTCCCTGCCATGTCCCTGTCCTGTCCATGCCCTGTCCCTGCCATATCCCTGTCCTGGGTCCCTGCAATGTCCCTGGTGTCCCTGCCCTGTCCCTGCCCTATCCCTGCATTATGTCCCTGCCCTGTCCCTGGTGTCCCTGCTGTGTCCCTGGTGTCCCTGCCCTGCCCAGGTCCCACCCCCACCCCTCAGTGCCATACCAAAGCCAACCCTGCCCTCCACGGCCGCTCCCTCCGCGTGTCCACGCGCTGTCCCCACTGTAGCCCACCGTGTCCCCTGTCCCCACCCCTCAGGCATCCACTACGTGGGGCAGCTGCACGAGGGGAGCCTCCTGCGGGTGGCCCTGGACCAGGTGACAGACGGGCAGCTCTGCTGGCACCGCCTGCCCGACCCCTACGACGAGGTGACCCTGGGGGCGCGGCGCTACCTGCTGCGCTCGGGCAAGGTGGCCTTTGTCACCGCGCTGGAGGAGCAGTTCCCCGAGGAGAAGGAGGCCATCAGGGAGTTCATGAGGCTCTCCAAGGTGTGCCCTGGGGTCACCTCCCCACGTCCCTGAGGGTCAGGTTGGAGTGGTGGCACCTGTGGGGACGTGGGGGTGCTTGTGGTGGGGACGGGGTTGGGGGGACAGTGGGGACACAGGTGACAATGGTGGGGACATGGGTGATGGGGAAAGGGTGGTGGGAATGGTGAGGACACAGGTGACAATGGTGGTGGGGACGTGATTGATGGTGAAAGGGTGGTGGGAATGGTGGGGACAAAAGCAGTGGGCACAGAGGGGACACAGAAGGGACACACAGGGGACATGGGTGATGGCCATGGTAGGGACAAGTTCTGGAGATAATGAGGGATTTTCAGGGGGACATCTGCTGAGCCATGGGTGGCCCTGGGACCACAGCGGTGACAGTCCTGAGGACACAGTGGTGGCCAGGCAGAGTGGCATTGCTGGTGGCACACAGGTGGCTGCGCTCAGGCTGTCCCCAGCTGCTGTGTGTGGCGGCGGTGGCACTGTGGCTGTCCCCAGCTGCTGTGGGTGGGTGGCACTGTGGCTGTCACACAGGTGGCACTGTGGCTGTCCCCACTGATGTGGGCGGTGGTGGTGACACTGTGGCTGTCCCGCAGGTGGCCTCGCGGCACGCGGCGCTGCTGGCCCTGCTGAAGCTGTCCCCTCGCTGGCTTGTCACCGTCCTGCTGCGCTCGGGGCTCCTGCCCCGCCTGTCGCCCGTGTTCCGCATGGCCGCCACCAGCCACAGCCAGGCCGCCGCCCGCCTCACCTCCAACCCCGACCTGCGCGCCCTCTTCGGATACCTCTTCTACGGTCAGGGGACGTGGCGATAGGGAGGGGCTGTCGCGACAGGGAGGGCGCCGGCTGGAGGAGGAGGGCGGTACTGCGGTTGTGTCACCACAGGGGGTGACACCATCGCGATACGGGCAGCGCTGTGTTGGGATGGGGGCGGCGGGAAGAGCAGTGTCGCGATACAGAGAGGCCACGTGACACTGCGGGAGGGCCGTGTCGTGATAGCAGAAGGATGTGTCGCGGTATGGGAAGGCACCATGGTGATGGGAAGGGCCGTGTCGTGATAGTAGAGGGATGTATCGCGGTATGGGAGGGCCATGTCGTGATAGTAGAAGGATGTATCGCAGTATGGGAGGGCACCGTGGTGCCAGGGAACGGCTATGTCGCAATAAGGAAGGGCGATATCGCGGTGAGGAGCGCTCTGTCGCGACACGGGAGTGCTGCCCCGCCCTGCGGCGGGCTCCAGCCGCGCCCGTGTCCCCTCATGTCGCCGCAGGCACGGCCCCGCGGGACTCGAGCTTCCTGGTGAACGCGCTGATGGTTCACCACTACCAGCGCGGGGCCTGGTACCCGCGGGGGGGGGCCAGCGAGGTCGCCTTCCACGCCGTGCCCGTCATCGAGCGCGCGGGGGGCGCCGTGCTCGTGCGCGCCCCCGTCACGCGCGTGCTCGTCAGCGCCGACGGCACCGCCCTGGGTGAGCGCCGGGACCCCACGAGGGACGGGGACGCGGTGGTGGCGAATCCCGAGGGAAGGGGACACGGTGGTGGCGGCGCCCGAGGGACGGGGACATGGTGGTGGCAGTGACCCCCGAGGGATGGGGACACGGTGGTGGCGAATCCCGAGGGACGGGCACACGGTGGTGGTGGCGGCCCCCGTGTCCCCTGACCCCGCCGCTGTCCCCAGGCGTGGCGGTGCGGGCGGGACCCGGTGAGGAGGAGCTGGAGATCCGCGCCCCCCTGGTCATCTCGGACGCCGGGATCTTCAACACCTTCGGGAAGCTGCTGCCCCCGCACGTCCGCAGCCAGCCCGGTAATGTGGCGCTCGTGTCACCGTGGTGCTCGTGTCCTCAGTGTCACCAGCATCCCTGGTGTCCCCAGCATGCCCACACCCTCATTGTTCCTGGCATCCCCGTGTTCCCGCCCGAGCAGGGTCAGGTGCCACCCCCAGGCAGGGTCAGGTGCCACCATCGTGTCCCTACATGGACAGGCTCAGGTGCCATCCCCGTGTCCCTGCCTGGACAGGCTCAGGTGCCATCCCCGTGTCCCTGCCCAAGCTCAGATGCCATCCTCATGTCCCTGCCCTGGCTCAGGTGCCACCGCCATGTCCCTGCACAAGCAGGGTCCGGTGCCACCCCCGTGTCCCTGCCCATGCTCAGGTGCCACCCCTGTGTCCCTGCCCTGCTCAGGTGTCCCCCCCGTGTCCCTGCCCCGCTCAGGTGCCTCCCCCGTGTCCCCGCCCTGCTCAGATGTCCCCCCGGTGTCCCCGCAGGTGTGCGCTCCCTCCTGGCCATGCTGCGCCCTGGCATGGGCTCCTTCCTGGTGTTCGTGGGGCTGCGGGGCAGCGCGGCCGAGCTGCGCCTGCCCCCCACCAACTTCTGGATCTACCCCCACAACGACCTGGATGCCATGTGAGGGCTCTGGCACCGCGGGGAGGGGGCACGGGGGGCTGGTGGGGGGCACGGGGGACATCCCACCCCTCTGTTCCCGCAGGATGACCCGGTACAGCGCCCTGAGCCGCGATGATGTCCCCGACAACCTGGCCATGATGTTCATCACCTTCCCCGCCGCCAAGGACCCAACGTACGAGCAGCGGCACCCAGGTACCCTCGAGGGGGGGCTCCAAGACCCCCCAGCTCCTCTCTGTGGGCTCGGAGGCTCCTCAATCCCCCCCACATACAAGCAGTGGCACCCAGGTACCCTTGGGGGACCCCGCAAACCCCCAGCTCCTCTCTGCGGGCTCGGAGGCTCCTCAGTCGCCTCGGCACAGGGTGGGCGCTGCCACTGCCACCCCTCGGGGATGTCACCGGCTGTCCCCGCCCTGCAGGCAGGTCCTGCATGACCATCCTGACCATGGCACGCTACGAGTGGTTCGAGGAGTGGGCCGGGAGCCGCCCCCGCCACCGCGGCCCCGAATACCAGCGCTACAAGATGGACATCGCCCAGCGGCTGCTGGACAGGGCCCTGCTCCGCTTCCCGCACCTGCGGGACAAGGTGAGGGTGTCCCACGGGGCCGGAGTGCCCATCCGTGCCCCCCGGTGCCCCCTGGCACGCTGTGAACCCGCCATCCCACCCAGGTGGAGTTCGTGGAGGCGGCGACGCCGCTGAGCAACCAGCACTACCTGGGGGCGGCGCGGGGGGAGATGTACGGCGCGGAGCACGACCTGCGCCGCTTCAGCCCCGCGGGGATGGCGGCCCTGAGACCCGACACGGCCGTCAGGAACCTCTACCTGACAGGTGAGGGGCTGCGGCTGTGCCCACGCCGTGTCCTGCTGTCCCTGAGACCGTCTGTCTCTGTGTCCTGCTGTCCCCGTGTCCCCACATCGTGTCCTGCTGTCCCTGAGACCGTCTGTCCCTGTGTCCTGCTGTCCCCGTGTCCCCATGTCATGTCCTGCTGTCCCTGTGTCCTGCTGTCCCTGTGTCCGGCTCCACACTCTGGGTGCTGTCCCTGAGGTTGTGGTGGCCACGTCCCCCATGGTGGTGGCTCTGTCCCGCCCCGGGGATGGCCGTGTGTCCCACGGTGTCTGTCTGTCTGTCTGTCTGTCCCAGGGCAGGATGTGTTCTCCTGCGGGCTGGCGGGGGCCGTGCACGGGGGGCTGCTCTGCGCCTCGGCCGTGCTGGGCCGGCTCCTCTACCTGGACCTGCTGCTCCTCAAGAGGAAAATCAAACGGCGCCAGGGCCGCCACACGGCCTGAGGGGACAGCAGGACAGCAGGACACGGGGACAGCTGGCCTCGGGCTGGGAGGGGCTCCAGGCTCAATAAACCCCGGTGTCCCAGTGGCCAGCAGCTGTGTTTGGGGAGGGGATGGAGATTGGGGTGGGAGAGGGACAGGATGGGGACTGGACTGGGGAGGGGATGGGCTGGGATGGGATGGGGACAGGGAT
>JAWWEX010000124.1:751024-761221 GCA_035583215.1 Arremon brunneinucha | reverse complement strand
TGTTCGGGATCCCGGCCCGGTGTTTGGGATCCCGGCCCGGTGTTTGGGATCCCGGCCCGGTGTTTGGGATCCCGGCCTGGTGTTTGGGATCCCGGCCCGGTGTTTGGGATCCCGGCCCGGTGTTTGGGATCCCGGCCCGGTGTTCGGGATCCCGGCCCGTTGTTCGGGATCCCGGCCCGGGCAGCTCGCCGCGGTGTCTCCCGGCCTTCGAAGGATCCCGCGGCCGTGTCCAGGCCCCCGGCTCGCTCTGAGCACCCTCCTCTCCCTCCTCCTCAGGGCCCCGCTGGCAAAGACGGTGAAACCGGTGCCCAAGGTCCCCCCGGCCCCACCGTGAGTATCCCCCGGCCCGCGGCCCCCCCCGGCCACGCCCGGCCCCCGGCCCCGGGCCTCGGGAGCCACCTGCGCCCCTCCATGGCTGTGCTGTGTCCCCCAGGGTCCCGCTGGAGAACGAGGTGAACAAGGTCCCGCTGGTGCTCCTGGCTTCCAGGTGAGGGCTGTCCCCTCCCCGGCAGGGGGACAAAGCACGCAGAGCATGTGTGACACTGCCACTGTCCCCTCCGTGGTGGCTCACGGCTCCTCTTCTTCCTCCCCAGGGTCTGCCCGGCCCTGCTGGTCCCCCTGGTGAGGCTGGCAAGCCTGGTGAGCAGGTGAGTGTGGGCACTGGGGACCCTCCTGTCCCCTCCCCATTGTCCCTGTGCCATCCCCATTGTCCCTGTCCCCATCACACCGAGGCTGCTGCTCCTGCTGGGGTCCCCCCAGGGCACCCCCAGGTGCTCCATGGCAGCAATGGGAGTCCCAGCCCTGCCCAGGGAATGAGGGACTCCTGGGCCACCCTCTCTGCCCATCCCTGGTGCCACTTGCTCCCCTCTGACTTGTCACCCTGTCCCTCCTGCTCAGGGTGTCCCTGGAGACGCTGGAGCCCCTGGTCCCGCCGGTGCCAGGGTAAGCTGAACCCCCCATCTCCCCCCACCCCTGGGCACCCCAAAAGGCCCCACAGCCCCTGATGGGCCTCCCCTGTGCCCCCTCCCCAGGGTGAGAGAGGATTCCCCGGAGAGCGCGGCGTCCAAGGTCCCCCCGGTCCCCAAGGTCCCCGCGGTGCTAACGGTGCCCCCGGTAACGATGGTGCTAAGGTAGGTGCCAGCCGGGCATGGGGCTGTGCCCGGCTTGTGGGGCACAGCTGGGGGGCGGCTGGGATGGTTTTGCTGGGCCCGGATCTCGCTAATCCCCCTCTGCCTCCCTGCAGGGCGATGCTGGAGCTCCCGGAGCCCCCGGGAACCAGGGCCCCCCCGGTCTGCAGGGAATGCCCGGAGAGCGCGGTGCTGCCGGCCTGCCAGGCGCCAAGGGTGACAGAGTGCGTGTCCCCAGAGCCCTCGTGTCCCCAAACCCTGCTGTGCCCCTTGGTGACCTGCTGCCCACCATCCCTGTGCCCCCTCAGCTTCCCCTTGGGGCTGGGTGTGCTCTGAGCTGGTAGGCAGCAGTGTCCTGGGCAGGCGATGCTCTGTGCCACCTCTGTCCCCATCCCTTGGGGCAGGAAATGCCCTGTGCCACCTCTGTCCCCATGCCTTGGGGCAGGAAATGCTCTGTGCCACCTCTGTCCCCATGCCTTGGGGCAGGAAATGCTCTGTGCCACCTCTGTCCCCATGCCTTGGGGCAAGGGATGCTCTGTGCCACCTCTGTCCCCATGCCTTGGGGACATTCCCTCTCTGAGAGCCCAGCTCTTGTGAGGAGGAGGATGATGAGGATGGTCCCAGCCTGTCCCAGGGAGGATGAAGAACTGGGGATGTCTCAGAGCAGAGAGGGGTGACCCCCCCAAGGATCTGTCCCCGTAACCCCCCTTTGTCTCTCCCTCAGGGTGACCCCGGTCCCAAAGGTGCTGATGGCGCTCCTGGCAAGGACGGTCTCCGAGGCCTGACCGGTCCCATCGGCCCCCCCGGCCCTGCTGGTGCTCCTGGTGACAAGGTGGGGACATCCCGCAGGGACAGCCGTGTCCAGGCACTCACTGCCAGCCCCTCTCCACAGCCCTGATCCCTTTTCTCTGTTTTCTCCAGGGTGAAGCCGGTCCCCCCGGCCCTGCTGGTCCCACTGGTGCCCGTGGTGCTCCCGTAAGTGTCCCCCACGCTCGGTGATGGCCCTGCCACTCCTCGGTGGCCCTGGTGGCCCTGGTGGCCCTGGTGGCCGTGTCCCCTGCCCGTCTCACTCCGTTCCCTCCCCTCTCCTGCAGGGTGACCGCGGCGAGCCCGGCCCTCCCGGTCCTGCTGGATTTGCTGGCCCCCCTGTAAGTGTGACGGACCACCCTCCCCCAGCCCGGGGGTCCATGCTGCCCCCCCAGGGTGGCTCCGAGCCCCGCGGGCTCACCCTGTCCCCGTGTCCCCCCCTCAGGGCGCTGACGGCCAGCCTGGTGCTAAAGGTGAAACTGGGGATGCTGGAGCCAAGGGTGACGCCGGTCCCCCCGGCCCCGCTGGCCCCACTGGTGCTCCTGGACCTGCTGTAAGTGCCCCCCCTCAGCCCCCCCAGTGCCCGGGCTGCGGCCCCGCGGCTCAGCTCATCCCTCTCCTCCTCCTCTTCCTCCTCTTCCTCCCGCCCAGGGTGCTGTTGGTGCTCCCGGTCCCAAAGGTGCTCGCGGCAGCGCTGGACCCCCTGTAAGTACCGGTCCTGTGGGGAGTTTGGGGGCGTTGGGGGAGTTTGGGGGCACCCCCGGGTGGGAACAGCCCCGAGGGGCTTTAATTCTGCCTCTGCTCCCCCCACACCGTGGGGCATCTCTGGCTCTGCACCCCCAAACCATCTGGGGATGGCACCAGAGTGGGGTGTTGCCTTTACAACACCCCTTTACAATTTGGGGGGTCGCCTTTACACCCCCCAAATCAGCCCCCCAGGTGGGCTCTTTGCTCTGCCCACCAGCCCTGGGGTTCCCCTGGATCCCTGGACCTCGGGATCCAGCCCCACTGACCGCAGCTCCGCTCCCTTCCAGGGTGCTACTGGTTTCCCTGGTGCTGCTGGAAGAGTTGGACCCCCCGGCCCCTCTGTGAGTACCCCTGGGGGGAAATGGGGGGCTGGAGATGGGGACAGGGGATGGACAGTGCTGGGGACAGGGACGGGAGGCGCTGGGGACAGGAGGCACTGGGGACACGGCGACAGGAGGTGCTGGGGACAGGAGGCACTGGGGACACGGCAACAGGAGGTGCTGGGGACACGGGATAAGAGGCACTGGGGACACTGGACAGGAGGCACTGGGGGCATGGGGACAGGAGGTGCTGGGGACAGGAGGGGCGGGGGACAGGGGACAGGAGGCTCTGGAGACACAGCACATGAGGCACTGGGGATAAAGGACAGGAGGTGCTGGGGACGTGGGGACAGGAGGCACTGGGGACACTGGATGGGAGGCGCTGGGGACAAGGGACAGAAGGTGCTGGGGACACTGGATGGGAGGTGCTGGGGACATGGCACAGGAGGCACTGGGGACATGGGGACAGGAGGCACTGGGGACAGGAGGGGCTGGGGAAATGGGGACAGGAAGCACTGGGGACACAGGACAGGAGGCAATGGGGACACAGGACAAGAGGCGTTGGGGACAGGAGGCACTGGGGACATGGGGATGGGAAGCACTGGGGACAGGAGGCACTGGGGACATGGATAGGAGGCTCTGGGCGCCATCCAGGTGCTGCACGTGGCCGCCCTGTCCCACTTGGCCCCGGGACAGCCCTGGCCGCCCTTCAGCTGGCAGCGGGGGGGTCCCGGCCTGACGGCACCGCCTCCCCCGCCCCGTGCAGGGTAACATCGGCCTGCCCGGCCCGCCCGGCCCCGCCGGCAAGGAGGGCGGCAAAGGACCCCGCGGTGAGACCGGCCCCGCCGGCCGCCCCGGAGAGCCGGGACCCGCCGGGCCCCCCGGTCCCCCCGGCGAGAAAGGAGCCCCCGGTGCTGACGGTCCCATCGTGAGTCCCCCCCTGCCCGGATCTCTGTGCTCGCCAGGCCTCTCGCTGTCCCCTCCGTGGGGATGGGGAGGTGACACCGGGGCTGTCCCCGCTGAGGCGCCGTTTGTCCCCGCAGGGCGCTCCCGGCACTCCCGGACCCCAAGGTATCGCCGGCCAGCGCGGTGTGGTCGGTCTGCCCGGCCAGAGAGGCGAGCGAGGCTTCCCTGGGCTGCCCGGCCCCTCCGTGAGTACCGGGGGGCTCCGGGGACCCGCAGGCTCTGTCACCCCCTCGGGGTGGCTCTGTGACAGCGTCTGAGCCCCCCGTTGTGTCCCCCCGCAGGGTGAACCCGGCAAACAAGGCCCCTCTGGCTCTCCTGGTGAGCGCGGCCCCCCCGGCCCCATGGGCCCCCCTGGCCTGGCCGGACCCCCTGGAGAAGCTGGACGTGAGGTGAGCACCCATGGTCACCATGGGGCTGGGGACACGGACCCTGTGCTGATGGGGGGCTGTTGGACCCCCTGTGAGCCCCCCACCCTAACGAGGGTCTCTGCTCCCCATAGGGCGCCCCTGGTGCTGAAGGTGCCCCCGGCCGTGACGGTGCTGCTGGTCCCAAGGTGAGTGGGCTCTGAGGGGTGAGGGAGGGGTGATGGGGCTGTGCTGGCCCACACTGACCTCTCCTCTTCCTCCTCTTCCTCCTCCTCCTCGCAGGGTGATCGTGGTGAGACCGGCCCCGCCGGCCCCCCTGGTGCTCCCGGTGCCCCCGGTGCCCCCGGCCCCGTCGGCCCTGCTGGCAAGAACGGAGATCGCGGTGAGACCGTAAGTGAGGGGTGCCCCCGGTGCCCCCTGGCACCCCCCGGCCCCGGGACACCCAGAACGGACCCAGCTCTGGGGCCTGGCCCCAGGCTCAGCTCCTGATGCTACCAGGAGCTTCCCAGGCAGGCAGAGGTGCCACCACCACCCTGCAAAGGGCGATCTCAGAGGTGCCACCACCCTGCAAAGGGATCTCAGAGGTGCCACCACCACCCTGCAAAGGGAGATCTCAGAGGTGCCACCACCACCCTGCAATGGGCAATCTCAGAGGTGCCACCACCACCCTGCAATGGGTGATCTCAGAGGTGCCACCACCCCGCAAAGGAGATCTCAGAGGTGTCACTGCCCCCTCGAGGGTCCCCGAGCCTCTCAGGGTGGTTCTGCCCCAAGCCAGCAGCAGGAGGTGCAGGATGCTCTAACCTGTGCCCTTCTCTCCTGTCCCAGGGTCCCCAAGGTCCCGCTGGCCCCCCTGGTCCTGCTGGTGCTCGTGGTCCTGCTGTAAGTGATGCTCTGCTCTGCTCTGTCCCCCTCGGTGCCTCTGTGTCCCCACAGGCGTGGGGACAGTGATTGGCCAGCACTGCACTCAACTCATCTTCCTCCTCCTCTTCCTCCTCCTGCAGGGTCCCCAAGGTCCCCGTGGTGACAAAGGTGAAACCGGTGAACAGGGTGACAGAGGCATGAAGGGTCACAGAGGCTTCTCCGGTCTCCAGGGCCCACCTGGTCCTCCCGTAAGTCCTGTGGGGTGATGGTGGCCCTGCCACACATCCTGGGGACAGCACGGGCTGCTGATGTCACCTCTGATGTCGCCTCTGATGTTGCCTCTTCTTCTTCCTCCTCGACTGTCACAGGGCTCTCCTGGTGAACAAGGTCCTTCTGGTGCTTCTGGTCCCGCCGGTCCCCGAGTGAGTCCCGGGATGAGCTGTGACATCCGGACACGGCTGTGACACCGCGGGGAGGGCGGGGGGGTCCCCACGGGATTCCCGCAGGGTTTGGGGTCAGGGCTGGAGGCTCAGGAGGCTCTGCCGGGTCCCCACGACCATTGGGATTCCCGTAGGGTTTGGGGTCAGGGCTGGAGGCACTGCTGGGTCCCCACGGCCAGCGGGATTCCCACAGGGTCTGGAGGCTCTGCTGGGGTTACACGGCCATTGGGATTCCTGTAGGGTTTGGGGTCGGGGCTGGAGATTCTACTGGGTCCCCACGGCCAGCAGGATTCCTGCAGGTTCTGGAGGCTCTGCCAGGTCCCCACGGCCAGTGGGATTCCTGTAGGGTTTGGGGTCGGGGCTGGAGGCTCTGCCAGGTTGCACCACCACGCTCACTCTTTTCTCCCACCCCACAGGGTCCCCCTGGCTCCGCTGGTGCTGCCGGCAAGGACGGTCTGAACGGGCTGCCCGGCCCCATCGGTCCCCCCGGTCCCCGCGGCCGCACCGGCGACGTCGGTCCTGTCGTACGTCCCAAACCCAACCGAACCCTCCCGTTGCCGCCCGCCTTCAGCGCCCGCTCCTCCCTCACCATCCTCCTCCTCTCCTCCTCCCGCAGGGTCCCCCCGGCCCCCCCGGGCCCCCCGGTCCTCCCGGCCCTCCCAGCGGCGGCTTCGACTTCAGCTTCCTGCCGCAGCCGCCCCAGGAGAAGGCGCACGACGGCGGCCGCTACTACCGGGCCGACGATGCCAACGTGATGCGCGACCGCGACCTGGAGGTGGACACCACCCTCAAGAGCCTGAGCCAGCAGATCGAGAACATCCGCAGCCCCGAGGGCACCCGCAAGAACCCCGCCCGCACCTGCCGCGACCTCAAGATGTGCCACGGCGACTGGAAGAGCGGTGGGTGTCCCATCGGTCCCTCGGAGCTGTCACCGCGTCTCTGTCCCCTCTGCTGCTCCTCAGCTCTGTCCTTCTGTCCTGTCTCTCCTGTGTGCCCTCCCCTCCATCCTCCTCCTGTCCCTCTCCCCTTTCTCCCCTTCTTCTTCCTCTGCTCCTGCTCCATGCTCCATCCCCAGCTCCCTCCTTTGCCTTCCTCACCCCCTTCCTCATCTCCCAGGGCTGCTTCTCATCTTCCTCCTTCCTCCCTTCATCCTCCATCTCCCAGTCCCTGTCCCTCACCCATCCCTCCATTCTCTGCTCCTCAGCTCCATTCTCCATCTCCTGGGGCTGTTCCTCACCCTCATCCTTCATCCACCCTGGCTCTTCCTCACCTGTTCTCTCCTGGATTCTCCTTACCTCCATTCCCTGGCTGCTCCTCACCTGTTCCATCCCCTTGGTTGTTCCTCACCTGTTCCATCCCTCTGGCCGCTCCTCAGCTCCATTCTCCATCTCCTGGGGCTGTTCCTCACCTTCATCCTTCATCCCTGCTGGTTGTTCCTCTCCCCCATCTCCCTGGCTGTCCTTCCCCTGTTCCCTCCTGGCTGTTCCTCTGTCCCATCCCCTGTCTGTCCCTGTCCCCACCACCCTCCCTGCCCCTCTCCTGACCTGTCCCTGTCCCCTCAGGCGAGTACTGGATCGACCCCAACCAAGGCTGCAACCTGGATGCCATCAAGGTCTTCTGCAACATGGAGACGGGCGAGACGTGCGTGTACCCAACGCAGGCGTCCATCGCCCGCAAGAACTGGTACCTCAGCAAGAACCCCAAGGAGAAGAAACACGTCTGGTTCGGCGAGGCCATGAGCGACGGCTTCCAGGTGGGCTCGGGGGCCACCAGAGGGTGGAGGGGATGAGGAGCCTGCAATGGTTCGGTTGTGACCGATGTCCCCTGGCGCAGTTTGAGTACGGCGGCGAAGGCTCCGACCCGGCCGACGTGGCCATCCAGCTGACCTTCCTGCGCCTCATGGCCACCGAGGCCTCGCAGAACGTCACCTACCACTGCAAGAACAGCGTGGCCTACATGGACCAGGCCAGCGGCAACCTGAAGAAGGCCCTGCTGCTGCAGGGCGCCAACGAGATCGAGATCCGCGCCGAGGGCAACAGCCGCTTCACCTACGGCGTCACCGAGGACGGCTGCACGGTGAGTGACGGGGACGGCGGTGGCGTTGGGGACGCGCCGGGGACGGGGAGTGACCGCGGTGTCCCCACAGAGTCACACGGGCGCCTGGGGCAAGACAGTCATCGAGTACAAGACGACGAAGACCTCGCGCCTGCCCATCATCGATTTGGCTCCTATGGACGTCGGCGCTCCGGACCAGGAATTCGGCATCGACATCGGCCCCGTCTGCTTCTTGTAACCCCGGACGCCCCACGCGTGACAGGAGAGAGTAATAATAATAATGATAAAAATAATAATAAAAAAAAACAAAACACCAAAAAAAAAAAACCTGCCAAAAAAAAAAAAAAACCAAAAAAAAAAAAGGAGAAAATTTCACATGGACTTTTTGAATTTGTGTCGGTTTCTATCCAGCGTCTCTAAAACAACTCCGGTTGCGTTGACATAAGAGAAAAACCTCAAAAACCCTCTCAAAAAAAAAAAAAAAGCATTCAACCCCCCCTAAAAAATACTAAAAAAACCAAATAAATGACTTTTTCAAACAAAATCACCAGGAAGTGGGTTCGCTTGCTTGCCCCCCTCATTCCTCAGCCCCGGAGATGGCAAAGCTCAGCTCCCCAAAGGGTCCCCGAGCCCCCCGGGTCCCCCAGGCCCCCTCCCCATCAGCCCCTTTGCTTCTTGCATCTCATTAGAATTTTAATTTTTGCTGTGAGGAAGATGTTGAACTCCTGGCTATAATTTGCTTTTTCTCCCTTGTTTTCCCTCTTTCTCTGCCCTTTCCTCCTTATTTTTTATTTGGATAATGCTGATTTTGAGTTCTCTCGATTTCCTTTTGTTCTGGTTATTTTCTATCGTGGTTTTTTTTTCCTGTTTTGTTTTGTTTTGTTCGTTGTTTGTTGTTCATTTTATTTTTATTCAGGCAGCAAAACCAATTCAATCCCAAGCCACGGAGCAGCTCCGGCCCTGCGCTGACGCCCCTGTCTGGATGGCTACCTCACCACTCTCGGGGTGTTTCATCGTCTTTTTGAGTCTGAATTTTGGGGTTCTTTTTGTTTTTTTTAGCTTCGTTTGGAGCTTTTCAGCCGCACCGGGACTTTCCTGCCAGGTTCAGAACAAAGGTGCTAATTTCCCCCCATCATGTTCCCCCCTTTTTTCTCTTTGGTTGTTCTGTTGTTCTCTTAGTTTGATTTTGCTTTGGAGGTTTCTTTCCCTCAGGATTTTTATCCTGGTTTTTTGGGATTTTTTTAATTATTATTTTTAAATATTCTCTTTAATTTTGGCCCCGGAACACCCAACCCCGGGACCGCCTGGTGCTACAACCTCCAAAGAGGTCTCAGCTTGCTCTGTTTTAATCCCCCTCTATTTTATGCTTTATTTCCCTCCTGTTTTTTGCTGCTCAGCTCCACTGGGGAATTTTCCAAAGGTGCTATTCCCCCCCTCACCCCCACCTCCAACGCCCCACCAGCAAATCCCGCAAAGCAAGAGGCACCGAATTCCGAGGGGAAAAGGAATAAATCGATTTTCCAGGTCGAGCAGGTGGAACTTCAGCTCTGCTCTCATCTTCCAGCAGCTTTTTTCCATCCGTTCATCCATCCATCCATCCCTCCATCATCCATCCTTCCATCCATCCATCCATCCATCCCTGCATCCTCCCGGGGCACGGAGGGCCACGAACCCACTCCCTTTGCCAAGCCCAGCTCTGGCATTTCCCCGGGTTTTGTACCTGCTTTGTATAATGTATTATAATAATAATTAAGTAAGTAAGTAATTAATAATTTTAAAGCGGTTTGGGGGTTTTCTTCATTTTCTTTTTTTTTTTTTTTTTTTTCCGAAAATGGATATTATTATTTTTTTTTTTTCTTTCTCTGACTGCTGAAATAAAGGCATGTGAAATGATCCAACCAACCTCGGGCTGCTCTCTGCTGCTCTCGGGGGGCTCGGGGGGGTGTCCTGATGGGCGATGTTGGGAATTCCTCCTCCCTGATCCCGCTCTCGTCCCGGCCGATCCCGCTCTGCTCCCGACGGGTTCTGCGCTCCGCTCCTTGCCCGTCCTCCCTCCTCCTCCTCCTCTTCCTCCTCCTCCTCCTGTCCCAGCGCCCCCAACCCGGAATGAGGGGGGGAGGAAGGAAGGGGAGGGGGTTGGGATGGGCTGGGGGAGGCAGGGACCCTCATTGGGGAGGGGTCTGTGTCCCCAAATGGGGAGGGGGGCTGGAGGGGAGGAAGGGCTGGGGACATTGGGGGGCTCAGCTCAGAGCGACCCCCGAAAGGGAGAGCTGGGGAGGGGGGTGGGCACAAAGAGACCCACCCCAAAATTGGGACAGACGGGTGAGGGGCTGGCGCGGTGTGGGGGTGCCCCGATATGAGCCAAACATCCTGCCCCTCATTGCCCCCCATCCCTGCCCCTCATTGCCCCCCATCCCTGCCCCTCATTGCCCCCCACTTCTGCCCCTCATTGCCCCCCATCCCTGCCCCTCATTGCCCCCCATCCCTGCCCCTCATTGCCCCCCAC
>JAWWEX010000124.1:713468-725213 GCA_035583215.1 Arremon brunneinucha | reverse complement strand
ACTCAGGGACCCCTCATGGGTGCGGCTGAGGGGTCCCGGTGCCCGGGGGGGCCCGGGGGGGCTCAGGGCACGCGGTAGGTGGAGGTGTTCTTGGGCTCGGTGCTGGGCACACACCAGTCCCCGCCCTCCTGGCTGGCCTGGTAGTGCCGCCACGCCGACTTGTTGTACACGGGCAGCCGCTCCACCGAGTCCGTGGACAGCGCCTGGGGGGCACGGGGGGCTCAGCGAGGGTCCTGACCCCCCCACCGGGGTCAGTCTGGGGACGGGCACCCACCTTCAGGTAGATGACGGCGTCGGTGCCGAAGCCCTCCATGGAGAAGAGCTGCAGGTCCCCCTGGAAGTACTTGGCGTAGAGGCGGGAGATGGGCAGCCCGTAGCCAAAGCCGGCCTGGGAGGGACAGGGAATTGGGGTGGGGGGTCCCCAAGGGCTGGGGGAGCACCCACAGAGCACCCCCGGCCTCCCCACAGTGCCCCAGGAGTGCCAGGAGTGTCACTGGCACTGCCAGCGGGCATGGTGGCATTGTCAAAGGGGTCCAGAATGGCCACAGGGGCACCCTGCCAGCCCCATGCCACCATAAAGGGTCCCACTGTCACCCCAAAGTGTCCCCATTCCACCCTGAAGGGTCCCCATGCCACCCCAAAGGTTCCCACTGCCACCCCTAAGTGTCCCCATTCCACCCTGAAGGGTCACCATGCCACCCCAAAGGTTCCCCACATCACATCCAAGCCTACCAAAGTGTCCCCGTGCCACTTCCAAGCACCCCCACACCACCAAATGTCCCCAAAAGGTGCCAGGCCAAGCCCAAACCACCCAGTGCCACTCCAGCCCACCCCAATCACCCCCAAAACACTCCCAGGCCATTCCAGCCACCCCCAAACCTCCCCATGCCACCCCTGCCACTCCAGGTCCCCAAACCTCCCCAAGCCACTCCAGCCCCCTCAAACGCCCCCAATCCCCCTCAGCTTCATGCCCCTCTCCCTCTCCCCCTCCCCACAAAGCCCCCCACCCCTGGGGGGGGGGGTCACGTACCAGGGGGGCCCCCCCAGAGCCCAGCTGGGGGGTGGGGGCTGTCGAGTACATGTAGCTGAAGAGCCGCTCGATCTTCCTCAGGGGCACCCCCATGCCCCTGTCACTCATCTGGGGACACCAGAACAGGTGACAACCACATCCCTGTGCCCCCTCCCCACACTCTGCCATCCCCCAGGGTGGGCTGGGGTCCCTCCCCAGGGTGGGCAGGGGTCCCTCACCCGGATGGACAGGTCCCCACAGCCCCTCATTCCCCAGGGTCCCTCACCCGGATGGACAGGTCCTCCTGGCCCAGGGCCACCATCACCCTGATGGCGGGCAGCCTGGGGCTGTTCTCGTGGCTCTCCACCGTGGCTCTCATGGCATTCTGGGGACACAGAGCCCCAGCAGGGGGTCAGGGGGTCCCCCACAGCACCCCCAGACCCCCCCAAAGGGCTGGGCTACCTTGAAGAGCTCGAAGAGCATGTGGTACAGGTGGGACGGGACGTAGACGATGCTGACGGGCTGCTCCGCGTTGCAGGCTGGGTGAGGGGGACATTGGGATTGGTGGGGACAATCCTGACCCCAAACCTGTCCCAGCCCTAAATGGGCTACCCTAGAACCCCCCATCACAGGGACCCCCAAACCTAGATAAGCCAAGTATCCCCCAACCCTAAAGGAGCTGAGAACCCCCTGGAATGGGGACCCTCACCCCAGAATGAGCCACATAAAAATCCCCCTGCCCCAGGGTCCCCAGCACTAAAGGAGCCACCTGAGAATCCCCAATCTCAAGGGAGCCACCTGAGAAACCCCAGTCCCAAAGGAGCCACCTGAGAGCCCCCAACCCCAAAGGCGTCACCCGTGATCCCCCTGCCCAGGCCCCATTGTCCCTTCATCCCCCTGTCCCCTCACTGTCACTGTCCCCTCACCGTTGACCTCCTCGATCTCCAGCTCAGGTGAGGCCATGTAGTATTTGTCACACAGCAGCTTGGCCATGTTGTAGGCATCTGGCAAAGGGGGGGACAGAGGGCTCAGCACCCCCAGGACCAACAGGGGCAGACTTTGGGGTCCCCCCACCCCCAAACACTCCCCATTCCTGGGGTCTCCTGCAGTGACTGCACAGCTCAGGGGACATTGTGGCTGAGGTCACCCCAAACCTGTGACGTGAGTGGTGCCAGGGGGGGCTTTCAAGTAACCCCCACCCCCAAACTGCCCGCAATGCTGTGGGGTGGGACCCCAGACCCCCCCAGACCCCACCAACCTCTCACCACGTTGGCCACGTTGCAGTGGGGGTCGATGCTCCCGATGTGTTTGGGGTGCGCGGGGTTGGTGCTGCCATCGAAGAGCAGGGCTGGGGGGGGGACAACGAGCTGGGGACACCCCAGGGACACTGCAGACACCCCAGGGCACCCAGGGGCTGTGGGGGGAAACATCTGACACCAGGGAGATGCCCAAGAGAGGATCCCTGGGGTTAGTGGGGACTCTCAGGATGGACCCTTGGGGTTGGTGAGGACGCTCAGGACAGATCCCTGGGGTTGGTGGGGACCTTCAGGATGGACCCCTGGAGCTGGGGGGGACATTTTGGGGACACCCAGTGATGATGGGGACCTTCAGGACAGACTCCTGGGGTTAGTAGGGGACCCCCTGAGCCGGGACAACCTTGGGGAGCTCCCTGGGGCTGGGAGGACCCTTGGGAGAGATCCCTGGGGTTGGTGGAGACCCTCAGGGTTGATGGGGATCATCAGGATGGACTCCTAGGGTTGGTGGGGACCCCTGGGACAGGCCCCTGGGGTTGATGGGGACCCTCAGGACAGACCCCTGGGGACGCTCTGGGGGTTCAGGGCCCCCCAGGGCAGGCAGACCCCAGCCCCTCACTGTGCTGGTTGAGGAGCATGCGGATGGAGATGCGGCTCAGGTAGAAGCGGTCCAGGAAGTACTGGATGTTCTGGTTGGACACGGGATCGTCCCCGTACGTCTCCTTGTACTCGATCACCCCCTGTGCCATGGTGGGGACAACGTCGTTGTGCCGGTTCCGGATTGTCACCAGCGCGTTGGTGAACCTGGGGACAGAGACAGGGCCAGCCTGGGGACACCGCTCCGGGCACAGCCCCGATCCAGGTCGGGATTCCCCGCGAGCCGGGGGCGCTGGAAAACCCGGAGTGGCTCAGGTGGCACCGGAATGGGGGCGCTTTGGGGTGGCCCTGGGTGACACCAGCGCGGGGCTGGGAGGAGGTGACACCCCGGGAATGGGGACAAGGACACTTCTGACTCACTGTCCCAGCGTGGCTTGGTCCTCGGGGTCCCTGTCGTGGAATTCCATGATGTCCAGCAGGCTCTGCACGTACCTGGGGGGACACCCACAGCTGGCACACCCGAACAGAGAGGACAGCCCAGGTGACACCACACAGGGCCAGCATCCCTCAGGCCAGGCCCCCACCCCAAAATCTGCTGCAGCAGGGGTCACTGTCCCACCCCAGCACTTGGGGACAGCTGGGGACACAGCCCCTCTGATGGGGTTGGGGCTGTGATGGGGTGGCACAGCCGGACCCCCTGGCACAGCCAGACCCCCTGGTACGGCCTGACCCCACTGGCAGCAGCCCAGGACACGGGACAAACAACATGTCACGTGGTGGCCAAGAGAAGGGTCACGCTGCTGGCACTGCCACGGGGACATGGCACTTAAAGGGACACTCAGACCCACTCAGGACAGGGACATCCTGTGGCCTCTTCAGGGAGCAGGTGGCACTGGTGTCCCCCCCGCTGGCTGGGGACACCCCTCTGGCACGAGAGTGGACCGTGTCACCCAAGGGGTGGCACCAGCTGGGGAGTGCCCTGCCTGTCACCCCTCCCTGTGTCCCTCCTGTGCCAGCAGGGGAGGACAGCTGGTGACAGCTGTGGGACACACGGTGAGGTGACAGCAGAACCGCCGGGGGCGGTGACAGGAGCTGGGGCAGCAACAGGAGCTGCGCAGGGGACCCAGGAAGGTGACAACAAGGGGGCCAGTGGCACTGGGACCCCAGGTGAGTGGGGGGACCCGTGGCAGTGGGACCCCAGGCGAGTGGCAGCGGTGGCACCCCCAGCTGGGTGCCAGCAGTGCCAGCTGCCCGGGACCGTGGGTGGCAGTGCCAGCAGCCCCGTGGCAGTGTCCCCGTGTCCCCAGGTGCCACACTGACCAGCTCTGCACCAGCTGCACGGAGGGCGTGCGCAGCACCCGGTCCGGGAGCAGGTTGATCTCCTTCATGATGTTGGAGAGGCGCACGGGCAGCTCCTGGCGCAGGAAGGCAAATGAGGTCTTCTCACAGGCATTGCTGGAGCCTGGGGACACACGGGGACACGGGGGGGACACGGGTGAGCCCCCAGAGCCACCCCTGTGGCAGCGGGGATAGGGGACAGCAGCAGGTCCTGCTCGGCTGGGGAGGGTGTGAGGGTTGAGGGACACTGGGGGACACTGCGGGGGACAGGGAGGGGACAGGGCTCAGCCCACTGGGTGGGCCACCCAGAACAGCCCAAACTGGGGCTGGGAGACCCCCGAGTGCAGCTGGGAGGGGAGAGGGAGCTGGGCCAGCACCAGAACCCAGGGCAGGCCCAGGGGTCCCCAAGTAGAAGCTGGGCAGGGGGGACAGCTGACCCCAAAGGCCGGGAGAGGCAGATCCCTGGGGACAAGGGGCACTGGGATGGAGCTGGGGAGACAGGGGGGACCCCAAGTGCAGCCCCCAGCCCCTGTCTGGGAGCAGGGCCAGGCTGGGTGACAGCCATGGGGGGACATCCCCATCCCTGGGGACATTGGGGGGTCCCAGCTGCCACCTGTGGGGCCAGGCAGGTGCAGGGCTGGGGGTCCCTCACAAGGGGGGAGTCAGGATGTGCCCCAAACGAGGGGGTCTGGGGGGCAGTGGGGACACCCCCAGAAGTGGCCGATGAGGAAACCACGTTCCAACCCCACTTATTCACCCGGGGGGTGCCGTTAAATCCCCTCAGCCCAATAACAACGGGATATTTGCGGGGTCAGGGTTACCCAGGCCCACACACCCACCGGGGTGGGGGACAGACCCCAGAGCCCCCAGATTTACGGGGTGGGGAGGGGAGAAACTCCCTGGGGAGGGGGTCAGGGCTTACCGGGGGAGTGTGGGAAGGAATTCCTGTGGGAAAGGGGTCGGGAATTCCCGGGGGTGCCCACGGAGCTCCCTCCCCAAGCACCGCCCCCACACCGGGTGTCCCCGCCGAGGGGGGGGCTGAGGGGACACGAGAGGTGTCCCCGTGCCGGAGCAGGGTGGGGGTCCCGGGGCTGGGCCTGGGGGGTCTCCTTTATTTACCGAAGTCCAGAAACTGCTTCATGGAGAGTGGCGACGGCGAGAACTTGCTGAAGTGCTCGATGTAGGTGGGGACGCCGGCCAGCGCCGCGCGCTTCCCGAGGCACCGCAGCAGCCGCATGGCCCCGCTGTCCCCTCGGCGTCCCCTCGGTGTCCCCTCAGGGTCCCCTTAACGCCCCCTCAGGGTCCCCTCAGAGCCCCCCGAGCCCCCGGGCCCGGACGCGGCCCCGCCCCCGCCGCGCCGCGCGCAAACAACACACCCGCCGTCAATCAACGAACCGCAGCCAATCAGTGTCCGTTATACAGCAAACCCCGCCCCTCCCCGTGCCAATCCGGCTTCACCGCTAGGCACGCCTCGCTGTCAATCACCGCGAGCCACGCCTCTCGCGGAAGTTATGCTGCACGCCCCGCTGTCAATTACCGCGAGCCACGCCCCTCGGTGGAGTTAATGCTGCCCGCCCCGCTGTCAATCAGTGTGAGCCACGCCCCTTAGGGCAGTTATGCTGCACGCCCCGCTGTCAATCACCAAGAGCCACGCCCCTCAGAGACGTTAACGCTGCCCGCCCCGCTGTCAATCACCTCGCGCCTCTCGGCCAATCAGCGTCCTCTCTGCTTTAGGCCCCGCCCCTCTCGGGCTAACCCCGCCCCTCGCTGACGCACTGGCGCTAATTTGCATAACCGGGGCTCCCATCAGCCCCTGGGGGATCCCAGACCCCTTTCTGGGGCGTTTTGGGGGAATTTGAGCCTTTCCCGAGGGTTCTGAGGGTCTCTGAGCCCAGCATTACCCTCCCATCACCTCCTGTTCCGCGGATACATCGTCTCCCCCCCCGCTCTCTTTTGGTCCCAAAAGCCCCCAAATCCCAGCCCACCCCCCATCGCGGCAGTCAGGGCACGGAGGGGACCACGGAGGGGACACGAGGTTACAAATCCCAGAGCGAGCCTTTATTGGGCCCCGGCAAGGAAGGGAGGGGAGCTTTGGGGGCCGGCTGGGGGCTGGGGGCGCCGGACCCCCTCCCCAGCCAACCCCGGTACCGACCGGGCGCCGGGACTCGACACCGAAACACCGAAACACGGAATAATTTAACCCCGCGGGGCGACCCCCGGGGCGGGGATGGGATGGGGGGGACACGGCCTGAAGCGCTGCACCCCCCCGCCCCCCCAAAAGGCAAAGCTGCGAGAAAAGCAGGAGGGGTCTTGGGTCGGGAGGGGAGACCCCCGTGGGGTTTGGGGTGAGGAGGGGGAGACATCCATGGTGTCTGAGGTTTGAAGGGGGAGACCCCCGTGGGGTTTAGGATGAGGAGGGGGCGCAGGAGGCAATGAGCTCCCCCAGCCCCCCTCGGATAAAGCAGAGGGGTCCCGCACCCATTGCCGAGCGTGTCCCGGCCTGCAGGGAGGTGTCCCCATGGGCCGGGACGTGTCCCAGTGTGTTTGGCGACAAGGGACAAAGGGACAGGGAGGTGGTGAGCGGAGTGTCTGCGAGGCGGGGCGGGGGGAAGGCACTCGGTGAGGCCAGCAGCACTTCGGGGACAGCGAGGGGGGGGCACATTTGGGGGGTCGCCCCCCACAAGCGTGCAAGGCACGGGCGTGCAGGAGGCCCCCGGGAGAACCGGAGCACCCCGGGAGAACCGGGATGGGCTGCGGGAGCATCCCGGGAGAACCGGGAGGGGATGCAGGAGTCCCCTAGGAGAACCGGAGCCCCCCGGGAGAACCGGGAGGCGCCCGGGAGAACCGGGAGGGGCTGCGGGAGCCAAGGGCGGCGGCGGCCGCGTCCGAGGCTCGGGGCAGGGGCAGGGGCAGGCAGGGATGGATGCGCTTGTGCAAAGTCAGAGCCCCCCTGGCGGGGACCCGGGAGGGGACAGGGGGTCAGTAGTACTTGTCCGGCTCCTGCCACTTGGTCACCCAGAGCTTCTTGCGGCGGCGGCGGGGCAGGAGCCCCCCGGGCTGGTAGCGCTGCTCCTGCCGGATCCGCACCGCGTGGTACTTGGGCATGATCCGGTAGTAGCGGGTCCGCTGGAAAAAGTCGCACTGCGAGGGGGGACACAGAGGGGACAGCGCGTCAGGGAGGGGACAGAGAGGGTCGGGGACAGGCACAGAGACCCCCGAGGCGGCGAAGAGCAGAGCAAAGGGAGCGGCGATCCTGGAGCCGCCGGGAGAGCCCGCGGAGCCCTGCGGGACAGAGGAAGAGGAGAGGAGGCTGAAGAGGAGGAAGGTGCCGCCGCAGCCCGGCCCCACGGGGCATTACCAGGCGGGGCCCGCGGCGCTCGCGGGGGGCACGGGGGGCGCCCCCCGTTAGTAGTCGTCCGTGAGCCGCTCGGTTTCCGACGGCTGGATCCTCATCTCCGCCTTCTGCCCCTTGGCCTCGTACATGGCCCGGGTGTTGGCCCGCCGGAAGAACCCGCACTGCAGGGAAGGGGACAGGGTCAGGGGGTCGGGACAGCGGCTGGGGGGGTCCCGGGGCAGGGGGATGCCCCACAGGGATGCTGCGGGGTGGGGGGCTCCTGCAGACCCAGCGACCCCTCCTGGGTAAAAGAGGGGGTTCAAGAAGCCGATGGGGGCTGTGGGGGTTCCCCAATCCCTGCAGCACAGCCACAGGGAAGGAGGTCCAGCCCTGCTTTGGTGCACACCCCAAAGTGCTTTGCACCCCAAGATACGTTGGGAATAACTCTGCTCCTCTTCCTCATCCCTCTCCAGGCAGGAATCTTCCTCCAGGGATGGCACCACCCACCTGGGGGACACCTGCCACCCTCGGGGGGCACCTTCCAGCCGAGGGGACAATCCAGCCGCGTGTCCCTTGTGTCCCTCGCCAGGCAGGGAGGAGGTGGCCACGGGTGACACGAGCCCGTCGGGTCTCAGCGTGGCTCCTGCACCCCCTCCACCCTGGGAAGGGGATTTGGGACCCCCCTCACCTTCCAGAGGAGGAGGATGATGAGCCCCAGCAGCAGCAGCCCGGCTGCCACCGACACCAGCACCAGCCAGAGCGCGATCTCGGCCGGCTGCTCCTCCTGCAGCTCCGAGTCCACGTCCACCGAGAACT
The DNA here is from genome assembly GCA_035583215.1 of Arremon brunneinucha. Lineage (NCBI taxonomy): Eukaryota > Metazoa > Chordata > Aves > Passeriformes > Passerellidae > Arremon > Arremon brunneinucha. The sequence continues at coordinate 716,866 of JAWWEX010000124.1, read as the reverse complement.
GCGGGGTGGGAAGGGGCTCGTTGGGGCTGGGGGCTCCAGAAGCCCCAGTCCCGCCCAGTCTGCCCCAGTGAGGGCCCTGGTGAGGCTCACCCGCACCGTGTGGTTCCTCATGGTGATGGTGGGCACCTGAGAGCGCAGGAACAGCGTGGCCGTGCCCGTCACCTTGACACGGTCAAAGTCACGGAACTCCTGGGGACAGGGACAGGGACAGGGATGGGACACACAGAGGACAACACGGGGATGAGGGAGGGGACGTGGATGAGGAGGACATGGGTGATGGGGACATGGGTGATGGGGACATGGATGATGGAGACATGGATGATGATGGGGACATGGATGATGATGGAGACGCAGATGATGGGGACATGAATGATGGGGACATGGAGGATGATGGCAACATGAATGATGGGGGACACAGATGATGATGGAGACACAGATGATGATGATGGGGACATGGATGATGATGGGGACACGAATGATGATGGGGACATGGATGATGATGGGGACATGGATGATGATGGGGACATGGATGATGAGGACATGGATGATGGGAACATGGATGATGATGGAGACATGGATGATGGGGGACATGAATGACAGGGACATGGAGGTTGATGGCAACATGGATGATGGGTAACGTGAATGATGATGGAGACACAGATGATGATGGGGACACGGATGATGATGGAGACGGATGATGGAGACACGGATAGAGCAGGGACACAGGTGACAGCAGGGACACACAGAGGTGGCTGCCAGCTCCTGGCAGACCCTGAGCCCTGTTTAACACCCCCCAGGGCTCAGGCAGCCCCTGGGTGGCACTGACCTCGATGAAGGTGCTGTTCCAGACGCGGGCGCGCAGGCTGAAGCTGGAGGGGAGCTGCGTGTGCAGCAGGGGACACTCGAGCCACACGCAGCGCGCCGTGCCCGCCGAGCAGCTCTGGGGGCACACACGGGGGGGTCAGGGGGCCCAAAGCACCGCCCTGGTGCCCAGGAGCAGCAGGGACAGTGCCCCGGGATGGGGAATGCTCCACCCGACCCCACTCCTTACCAGCACGGCCTCGGAGCGCGGGCGCCGGCCGGTGGCCAAGGTGACCGGGGGCTCCCCCGGCTCGGGGGGCTCCAGCTCCCGCCGCCGCCGGGATGGAGCCTGCTCCTGCAGGAGCTGAGGGGGAAACGAGACCATCAGAGCCATGTCAGGGGGCTGAGGGACCCTCGCAGGTGGGACAGGGACAGCGGGGACTCACGGTGAGGTTGAGGGGGTTGAGGAGCCCCCCGGGGGGGTGACACGTGTCGTTGCCGTTCACCAGGATCTCGGTGGGGTACAGGAGCCACTTGCCGTTGGGGATCTCGTAGGGCCACTCGAAGCCCAGCAGGATGGTGCCCAGCGTGCCCAGGGACTCGCCTTTGGTGGTCACCTGTGGGAGGTGGGTCCGGTATTCCCAAATCCACCTCCCTCCTGCGTTCCCAAATCCTCCTTCCTTCCGGCACTCCCAAATCTGCTTCCCTCCTGCGTTCCTAAATCCACTTCTCTGCCGTGTTCCCAAATCCTCCTTCCCTCCGGCATTCCCAATTCTGCTTCCCTCTGGCATTCCCAAATCCGCTTCTCTCCCATGTTCCCAAATCCTCCTTCCTCTGGCATTCCCAAATCCGCTTCCCTCCAGTATTCCCAAATCCTCCTTCCTCCCACGTTCCCAAATCCGCTTCCCTCCCGTGTTCCCAAATCCTCCTTCCTCCGGCATTCCCAAATGCGTTTCCCTCCGGCACCCAGCTCACCTGGAAGTCGAAGGTGAGGGGGCTGCCCACGTCCTGCTCCTGTTTCATGGCCGACTCGCCCACCACGGCCCCGCTGAAGTAGGACTGGATGTGGGACGAGGCTCTGGGAATGGGATGGGGACGGGAACGGCGTGAGGGACATGGGGGACATCCCAATGGGGACATCCCATTGTCCCCTGTCCCCTCCCGGGACACGGAAGGCTGGCACAGCCAGACTCAGGTGGGGGCAATGGAGGGGACACAGAGAGGGTGGAGGGGACATAGAGAGGGGGCAGGGGACACAAAGAGAGGTGCAGGGGACACTGAGAAGTGCAGGGGACACACAGAGGGGTGCAGGGGACACACAGAGGGGTGCAGGGGACACTCACATGCTCAGCGAGGACTGGATGCTGTAATCCACCAGCAGCTTGGCCAGCACGGGCTGCAGATCCCCCTGCGTGCTCTGCCTGCCGGGGCACCGGGATGGGGGCACCGGGATCGGCATCTCCCGGTCCCACCGGGCCCGTCCCCGCCCCCGGCCCGCCCCTCGCACTTACGTGGACAGGTCCAGCCACACCTCCACCTCCCGCGTGTCCAGCATGATCCCGATGGCCTCGAAGGTGATGGTCAGCTCTGCCTGCATGGGGCGGGGGGCACGGGGAGCAGCTCAGCCCTGCTGAGCCCCCCAGGAAGGGCCGGGGGGCGGCTGGGGGCGGCTGGGGGAGGCTGGGGGTGGCTGCGGGCAGCTGGGGGAGGCTGGGGGGCAGCTCTCACCCTCTGGTTCCTCTTGAAGGGGTTTCCCAGCTCGCACAGCACCGTGTCCCCAAAGGTGCAGGCTCCGCTCTGGGGGGGACAGGAGGGTCAGGAGCCCCCTCAGGAGCACCCGGCGGGACCCGGGGCCCCGGGGCACCCCCCGTACCGGGCGGACGGAGGAGGGCAGCAGGCTGGGGGGCACGGTGACGTTCAGCAGGGCCTCGTGGGCGTCCTCGCCGTTCCAGGGCGCCGAGGGCACGTTGGTGATGTTGATGCTCAGGTGCAGCTTGCGCACGTCCCGGCTGTACTGCAGCACCTGGGTGCCGTTCACCCTGCGCGGGGACAGCGGGGTCAGCGTCCCCAAGGCATGGGGACACCCCTGGGGGACGAGGGGACACCCCCAGACAATGAGGGGACACACAGGGCTCTGCTGTCACCTGGGCAGAGGCTGGTTCTGCTCGGTGACGAAGCTGCTGCGCAGCTGGAGGTTGCTGTAGCACTGGTTGTCGGAGCCACATTCCTTCTGGAACTCGATCTGCAGGGACAGGGATGTCCCCTGAGCCCCTGCCACGCTGGTGGCACCCCAGAGGGTCCCCCCGCCCTGCCTGGCACACCTTGGTCTCGTTCTCGTGGGACTGGTCCTGGTTGAGCACGGGGAAGGCGTCCAGGGAGTGGGGGCCCAGCTGGAAGGTTCTGGGCCTCTCCAGCAGGGAGTAGTTCATGGAGAGCACGATGGGGTGCAGCTTGTCCCGGACGTTGTCCTGTGGGGTGGGATTTGTGTGACCCCAAACTCAGCTCCAGCCATGGTTGGATGATGGATGGATGGATGAGGGATGGATGGATGGATGGATGGATGGATGGATGGATGGATGGATGGATGGATGGATGGA
>JAWWEX010000124.1:687270-702578 GCA_035583215.1 Arremon brunneinucha | reverse complement strand
CTGGGACCCCTCCCCACCCCCTGGCGACCCCGACCCTAACGGGGACCATTCCCAGCGCCACCGCCCCCCCCAGGGACCCCCCCTTCACGAGGACGCCCACAGGTAAAGCGCTGTCTCACCCTCCTCCTCCTCCTCCTCCTCCTCACGGGGGTCCCAAGCACCGGAGACCCCCCCGATCCTCCCGGGGACCCCCGCACCCCACGGGGGACCCCTCCCCGTTATTCCCCGTCCCACTCCCCCCCTCAGGTGAATCTCCCCCTGTGGCTCTCCCGCAGCGCTCGGGGCTCGCCCCCCGCCCCCCGGCCGCGCTCACAGGCTCCGCTCCCGCCGCTCCGTCTCCCGGTGCAGCGCTACCGAGAAGCCGAACAGGGCTCCGCCGGGGCCCTCCTTGAGCACCGGGAAGGTGCGGTCCAGGTTGAAGGCGGCGGCGGCGCCGAGCAGCACCGGGCCGAGCCCGAGCAGCAGCCCCGGCAGGGCCATGTCCCGCACCGGCCGCCGTACCCGCCGTGAGCCCCACCGGGGCCGGTGCGCGGGAGGGGGCGGGGCCGGTGCGGGGCGGGGCCGCTTCCGGACACGCCCCTTAAAGGGACCGCGCACCCCTTTACGCGCCGCGGGTACCTGCGAGCGCAGGTGTGCGGGGAGGGACGGGCGGGCGCACCTGGGGCAGCTGTGGCACCTCCGAGGGGGGATCGCGACCCCCAGACCCCGCCCCCTACCGGGACACGCCCTCTGCCACACCCTCCGTGCGCCCCCCGCGGCAGCATCGCCGTGGCTGTCACCGTCCCGACCCCGGCAAAGGTCACCGGGAGCCGCCGCGCCGCTCCCACCGTGCCGGGAAATCCGGCCTGGGGGGGCTGCAGGATGTCCTGTGCCGTGTCCCCCGCCCCGTGTCCCCGCGCCCCCGTGCCGTGTCACCGGCCCTGGAAAGAGTGACGGCAGCAGGGACACCGCGGGCAGCGCTGCTGGCAGCGGCAGCTGGCACTGCACAGGGACCTCCCTGTGCCCATCCCTTGTCCCCTGTGCCCATCCCCTGTGCCCATCCCGTGTCCCGCATCCCCTGCCCCAATGCCCTGTGCCCATCCCCTGTCCCAATCTCTTGTCTCGTGTCCCCATCCCTGTCCCCAACCCTGTCCCCATCCCGTGTCCAAATCCCCTGTTCCCATCCATGTCCCCATCCCCTGTGCCCATCCCGTGTCCCCATCCCCTGTGCCCATCCCGTGTCCCAATCCCTCTCCCCATCCCGTGTCCCATTCCCTGTCCCCATTCCCGTGTCCCCTCCCCATGTTCCCTGTCCCATCCCCTGTCCCCACGCCGGCCCCGCCCCTCGCGGCCCCGGTGACACCGATGACGTCACCGGGCGGTGTCATTGCCCCCAAAGGCCACGAGGTGACGCCATTGCCCCAAAGATGCTCGGTGGGGCTGGGGGGGTTGGGGGCTCACCGGGGGCACCCCCAGCCCTGTGGGGGACACTCGGGGGGTCTTGACCGGACCCTGCGCCCAGCCCTGCCCGTGGGGTCCCCCCCGAGATCCCCGGGTGCCCCAGAACAGCGATTTGGCGTGCCCCAGCCCCCCAAACTGCCCCCCAGCCCCTCCCCACCCCGGACCTCCCGCATTTGGGGTTCCACAGGAGCCAGCCCGGCCCGGCAGCCCCAGAGCTCCCTGTCCCAGACTGGTCCGGGACTGGCCGGACCCGCTCCCCCTCCAGCCCCGCTGCCCTCCCCGGCCTCCAGCTCCACAACCGGCTTTTCCTGCCGCGGCTGCCGCTCCCGGCGGGGCCCAGCCCTGGCGACAGCGCGGCTGGAGGGCGACAGCCAGGCTGGGGACCTGCGGATGGCCCAGCGGCTCCCGGGGACCCTGGGAACCTCCCAGGGAATCCCGGCGCGGCTCCCAGGGCTGGGCTGGGCTGCTCCCAGACACTTCTGTCCCCCCGGAATGAATTCCTGGAATCCCCAGCCACAATTCCCACGCGGGAAATGAGACCGTGCTGTTCCCCCGGCTCCTGGGTCATGCTTGGCCTCCTGCAGAGCCTCCTGCTCCCCTTGGGCATTCATCGCTCCTCTCTTTATTTCTGCCAATCTGTTTCTATATTTCCATTCCTTTCTCTTTCTATTTCTATTTCTGTCCTTTTCCCGTTCTCGTTGTTACTCCTATTCCTATTTATTCCTATTCCTACTTCTAATCCTATTCCTATTCCTACTTCTAATCCTATTCCTGCTCATATTCCTGTTCTTCTTCCTATGTGTTCTTATTCCTCTTCCTATGCATTCCTATTCCTATTTATCCGTGCCCCTATTCTTATTCCCATTCTTATTTATTGTTATTTATTCCTATTTGTATACCTATCCTAATATTATTCTTATTCCCGTTCCTATTCATTCTTATTCCTATTCCTATTTATTCCTATTTGTATTCCTATCTTATTGTTATTCTTATTCCTGTTCCCATTCCTGTTACCGTTCTCATTCCCATTCCCCTCTTCCCATTCCTGCTCCTTTCCCATTCTACATTTTTCTCCCTCTTCCCCCGCGTTTCTGGCGGTACCGGGACTCGAACCTGCGGCCCAGGCGGTGCCGCCGGTGCCGGGACTCGAACCCGGGTCTCTGCAGTTCCGGCGGTACCGGGACTCGAACCCGGGTCTCTGCGGTACCGGGACTCGAACCCGCGGTCCCCGGGGCGCTGTGCAGTTCCCGCCGTGGCCGCCAGGCGGAGCCGTTGCCCCGCGCGGCGGGACGGGCCTGGGGGAGCCGGGGGGCACCGCGGGGACAATGCGGGGAGGGGGGACACCACACACAGGGGACAGGAGGGGACACACAGGGGACAGGAGGGGACACACGGAGGACAGGAGGGGACAGCCCCGCCCGGGTCACAGGCCCCCCCCCCAGCTCCCCGGTTCCTGTCAGGGGAAGTTCCTGCCCGCAGCTGCAGAGACCCCTCCCCAAAAACAAGAGCCTCACTTGCACAGCCCCCCCTCTCCCTTGAGGATGGCCGGTGGGGGGATCAGCGCTGGCCCGGGACCCCCGGCTGGGTCACGCTGCTGGAGGCCCTTGGGGCAGCAGTGGGGTCATGGCTCTGAGTGGGGATGGGAAAGGGGCACAGAGCCCCGGGGGTGTCCCCCCAAAATCAGCGCTTGTCCCTGCCCCGAGGTGCCCCCGGTGCGAGGGGAGCGTGGCAGGGTTGGGGGCACGGGAGGATCATCCGGGGGGGCTCTGCCTGGGGATGGTGTTGGACGCTGCTGGGAGAAGGTGGGAGCAGGGGAGAAGTGGGAGGCCACAAACAAACCCCTTAAGGCCCCAGCCCCAAGCACGGATCCATCCCAGCGCCAAACCCCAGCCCCCCTTCCCTGCCCCACAACAAACACTTCCAAACATCCTCCAAAAGTCCCAAAGTCCCCTTGTAAACAGCCCCGTCCTGCCCCACGCAGTGCCCCCTGTGTCCCCAGGACCCCCCTCCTGCAGACAGGACCCTGCACACTTTATTTACCCCCTCACCCTCCTTCACCCACTCTTTGTTGTTTCTTGAGAGACAGAAAGAAAAAAAAAAAAGAAGAAGAGAGAGAAAAAAAAAAAAAAAAAACCCACACAGGAGGAGGCAGGAGCCTATTTTGCCTCCCAGGCAATATTTCTGGAGCCAATCGGAATGCGCACCCACCCTGCCCTGCTCCCTAATTAAAGGCTTTAAGCAGGCGGCCGGGGCCGGAGGTTTGGGCACAGTGTCTCGGTGGCTCCTCGGCAGCAGCAGCAGCAGCAGCAGCAGCAGCAGCAGCAGCAGCAGCAGCGCCGATCCCAGCTCGGGGCGCTCCAGGCCGCCAGGTTTGGGGGTCCCCGGCTCGGGCCCGCAGCCGCCCCCTCCCCGCTGCCCGCCATGAGCGGCTCTTTCGATAAGAAGCTCTCCAGCATCCTGACGGACCTCTCGGGCTCGCTGAGCTGCCATGCAGCCTCCAAGGACTCTCCCACCCTGCCGGAGTCCTCGGTCACCGACCTGGGCTACTACACGGGCCAGCACGACTTCTACCCGGGCCAGTCGTACGGGCAGCCCGTGGGCCACTACCCCTACCCGCAGTTCAACCTCAACGGCATCGGGGCCGCGGGCACCTACTCGCCCAAATCCGAGTATTCCTACAGCCCCTCGTACCGCCAGTACGGGCACTTCAGGGAGCAGCAGCTCCCGGCGCAGGACGCAGGTACGGACAGACAGACGGACAGGGGGGACACGGGACGGGGCGGCCCCGCTGCTCCCGCGGCGCTCCGGAGGGGCCTCGGTGGGGTTTAAACCCTGGGATTTGAGGGGTTTTAACACCGGACTTGTGGGGTTTTATCCTGGGCTTTTGGGGGTTTTAACCCTGGGATTTGTGGGGTTTTAACCCTGGGATTTGTGGGGTTTTATCCTGGGCTTTTTGGGGGTTTTAACCCTGAGATTTGTGGGGTTTTACACCCTGGGATTTGTGGGGTTTTATCCTGGGCTTTTTGGGGGTTTTAACCCTGGGATTTGTGGGGTTTTACCCCCCGATCTTTGTGGGGTTTAAACCCCCCGAACTTTGTGGGGTTTTACCCCTGGGATTTGTGGGGTTTAAACCCTCGAGCTTCGTGGGGTTTTACCCGCCCTGATCCTTGTAGGGTTTTACAGCCGAGCTTTGTGGGGTCTCACACCTCGGGCTCTGTGGGGTTTTAAACCCCGGGGTTTGTGGGGTTTTACACCCTGGGATTTGTGGGGTTTTAACCCTCGAGCTTTGTGGGGTTTTAACCCCCCCGATCTTTGCGGGATTTTACCCCCCGAGATTTATGGGGCTTTACCCCCCCCTATCTTTGTGGGGTTTTACACCCTGGGCTTTGCGGGGTTTTACCCCTCAGAGTGCCCCCAGTTTGTGGGGTTTTAACACCCCGCTTTTTGTGGGTTTTAACCCCGTGGTCTTTATGGGGTTGTGCCCCTCCTGGTGTCCCCGCGCTGGGGACAAGGAGCTGCTGGCGGCTCAGCCGTTCCCGTGGGGACGCACCGGGACCGATCCGTGCTGGATGCAGAGTCCGGGAACGTGCCGGGGGTGTCCCAGAGGTTGTAGGGGCAGGGGATGGGGCGATGCCAGCACCCCGAGCGGGGTGGGACCGGGCTGGGGACGGGGGTGACACCGAGATGGGGACGGGGGTGACTCCGAGCTCCGGGAGCCCTTCACGCCTCACCCGCGCCCTCCCGCAGTGTCCGTGAAGGAGGAGCCGGAGCCCGAGGTGCGGATGGTCAACGGGAAGCCCAAGAAGATCCGCAAGCCCCGCACCATCTACTCCAGCTACCAGCTGGCCGCCCTGCAGCGCCGCTTCCAGAAGGCGCAGTACCTGGCACTGCCCGAGCGCGCCGAGCTGGCGGCACAGCTGGGGCTCACCCAGACCCAGGTGAGGCTGAACCCCCACCCCCGGCACCCCAAATCCCCTCCTCGGCACCCCAAATCCCCTCCCCGACACCCCAAATCCCCTTCCCGACACCCCAAATCCCCTCCCCGGCACCCCAAATCCCCTCTGTAAATGCTGGATTTGGGACGGGCTCGGCTCATCACAAGGATGGAGCTCCCCCCTTGCTGGGATTTTTGGGGTCCCCGGGTGGGATTTCCCCGTTGGAGGGAAAGCTGGAGAGGCAGCACAGGGAGAGGGGACGCCAGGCGTGCCCCACTCGGCAGTTTTGGGGTTTATTCCACTCCATTCTGGAGTCGGCCCCATCCCAGAGCTCCCTGTTGGGTTTGGGCTTTGGGGTTTGGGGTTTGGGGCTGGTCCTGCCTGGCACCCGGGCCAGTCCCGGGTCAGGGCACGCCCGCTGTCCCAGGAATGTGGGGCACCGAGTCCTGCTCGGGACGGGGCTCTGGGGACTTCCCATCCCCACAGCGGCTCCTGACCCCAAATCCTGCCAGAACAGGGGCCCGAGGCTCCCTGAGTGCCCAGATTCCCGAGGTTTCCCTGCCCCGTCCCGCTCGGTTCGTGCAGGCAGAAGGGATTTGGGGACCGGTTCCCCGCCCGTGTCCCCAGCGCTGGGGTGGCCCTGCAGGCTGGACTGGAAGAGCCGGGACGTGCAGGAAGGGCTTCTCCTCCTCCTCCTCCTCCTCCTCCTCCTCCTCCTCCCGCGAGCCGCCCGCCTTCCAACCAAACCCTCTTGGGGTTCTTGGGGTCCCGCCTGGCACGGGGACAAATCCTCCCCTTGGCTCTGCGGGGACAGCGCTGTCCCCGCTGTCCTCGCAGCCCGTGACTCCCCCGCGCCCCATCGCGGTGCCCTCCCTGCCTCGGGGCCGGCGCCGGCGCCCTTGTGCCGCCCTTGGCCTTCCTCCTCCTCCTCCTCCTCCTCCCTTGGGCGATGAAGCAATCGGGGCCACTCGGCAAAGGGCTGACGGAGCGCGTCACCCGCTCCCAGAGGGACATCCTGTTTGGGTGACAAGCAGCGCCACCCCCGCCCCTCGCCCAGGGCGTCCAGCGCCGCCTCGCCCAGCGCGGGGACGCTCCCGACGCCCGGCGAGTGGCGTGACGGGCTCCTCGTGACGCCCGTGTCCCCAGAGGGGGCTCGGTGACACCCCGGAGGGGGCACGTGGGGGCTGTCCCTGTCCATGGAATGTCCCTGTCCATGGAATGTCCCTGGCGCTGTCCATGGATGTGTGTCCATGTCCATGGAGTGTCCATGGTGTGCCCATGGTGTGTCCATGTCCGTGGAGTGTCCATGGTGTGCCCATGGTGTGTCCATGTCCGTGGAGTGTCCATGGTGTGCCCATGGTGTGTCCATGGTGTGTCCATGTCCATGGATGTCCATGGATGTCCATGGTGTGCCCATGGTGTGTCCATGGATGTCCATGGTGTGTCCATGTCCATGGAGTGTCCACGTTCTCCGTGACACTCACACCAAGGGTGACATCCCATGTGTCCCATGACACCCCTGTCCCCAGGAGTTTCCTGCCATGCACCATTTGGGGTCCCCATGATGTCCCTTAGTGTGGCACCTCATGTGCCACCTGTGTCCCTTGTCCCTTCCTATGTGCCAGAGTGTGGCTGGGGTCACTGTGACCCCCATGTCCCTTCCCATGTTTTTGGGGTCACTCTGACCCCATGTCCCTTCCCGTGTCTCTGAGGTCACCCTGACCCCCATGTCCCAGGCTGGTTCCAGTGCCCAGGGAATCCCCTGTGACCCCAATATCCCTTCCTGTATTTCTGGGCTGTCCATGACCCCCCTGTCCGGTGTCCCTTCAATCCAAACTATGCCATCCCTGTCCCCTCCCCTCTCCCCCATTCCTCCCATTCCCTTCCCATCTCTCTGACCCTTTTCCCTGTTCCCATCCCTCCCATTTCTGTGCCAGGTTCTGACCCTTATTCCTGTACCCATACTTCCCATTCCCTTCCCACCTCTCTGACCCTTTTCCCTGTCCCCATCCCACCCTCCTGCTCCCTTCTCAGCTCTCCGACCCCATCCCACCCTCCCATTCCCTTCCTGGGGCTTTTCCCTGTCCCCATCCCTCCCATTCCCTCCCCACCTCTCTGACCCTTTTCCCTGTCCCCATCCCAAGTTCTCACTCCCTCCCCATCTCTCTGATCCTTTTCCCTGTCCCCATCCCACTCTCCCATTCCCTTCCTGGGGCTTTTCCCCTGTCCCCATCCCTCCCGCTCCCTCCCCACCTCTCTGACCCTTTCCCCTCCTCCCCGCAGGTGAAGATCTGGTTCCAGAACCGGCGCTCCAAGTTCAAGAAGCTCTACAAGAACGGCGAGGTGCCCCTGGAGCACAGCCCCAACAACAGCGACTCCATGGCCTGCAACTCTCCGCCGTCCCCGGTGTGGGACAGCCCCGGCGCCGCCCGGACCCCGCTGCCGCAGCCGCTGCCCTACAGCTCCTCCCCGGGGTTTTTGGAGGAGCACAACCCCTGGTACCACCCCCAGAGCCTCAGCGGCCCCCACGGACCCCCCCAGGCCCAGGCGGCCCCCCCGATGCACCACCCGTCCCCCGGGCCCCCCAGCACGGGCGCCGTGTACTGACCGCGGGCACAGAGACGCTGCGCGACTCCTTGGCCTCCTTTTTTTGATCCCCCTCATCCCCGTGGTTTGGGTTTTGTCTCCTGATTTTGTCCTAAAAACAAACAGCAACAAACCAAAGGAAAGCACCCCTAGAAATGCTCCGCTCGTCTCAGGACCCAGAGTGCTGCAAAGCTGCGAAGCCTCCGCTCCCGGCGCGGGAAAATCCTTCAGGACTTTTGAATTTCCGAATTTTTCCATCACCTCCTTCTTCACTCCTCACCCCCAAGCCCTCGCCGGAGCTTTGCCTGTCGCGGTGACCCCGCCGGGCGGGAGGAGCTGTGTCACCACTGTCGCGACAGAGCGACAGGGGCGTGTCTGTCGCCAGCGGAGCGGGAGCTGCTTGGCCCCGGCTCCAGAATCGCTTTTGGGGCTCGCGGACCCCCCACCCCAGCCGGAATCACCCGGGACCATGCTCAGACCAGAAGGTGGTGATTTAAAATTAAATAAAAAAATTGTGTAGCGGGTGTGGGGGGGTGTGGGGAGGGAAATATTTTAATATTTAAGCAGTTCAGGAATGGGTTTAAGTTATTGTTCGAAGAGAAAAACTCGTGTTCGTCTCCGTTTTCTGGCTGTGCCTCCGGCTGTGGGTAAAGGAACGGCGAAAATGCCTCTTTTTTAAGGAAATCGACGACTTATTTTAAAGGAAAAAAAAAATAACCGAGCTCTTTCCTATTTTTTAAGAGAATAACGCTATTTTTTTAAGCAAAAAGTGCCGTTTTAAGGAGTGTTCATAGTGTTGTACAGTCCCGGGGATTTATTTATGTTGCCTTCTATAAATAGGGGTGTTTTGGGGGGAAAAAAAGGGAGTGTACATAAGGTTCGTTTGTATAAAGTTGTTCCAAACCAAACTGGTTTCGGTCTGGTTTTTTTTTTTTTTTTTTTGTCTATAATTTTTCTTTTTTTTCCTAAGGAAAATCCCCCTCTGTTGATGGGAACCCCCCTCGGGTGTCCCTGAGTGTCCTTTGCTCCTTCCCCAGGGACCCAAAGCTGGGCTGGGAATGTTCATTAATAAAAATTCCGAATTTAAAGCTCCAAATTCCGCTTTCCCCCCGGTTTCTGGAGGGTTTTGGGGAGCAGCGTTTGGGGTTTTTCCACCTTGGGAAACGCGGATTTAAACCCCATTTTTGGGGGCAGCCGCGCACGGGGTGGCACCGGGCGATGTTGCCTCACCCCAAACCCCATTTTGTCCCGCTGAGAGGGAATTTAGGGCAGGAAAATGAAATTTTTTCCCGGTTTTCAGAGCATTCCCTAAACAGCCGCGGGATCCTGCTGCTCCTACTGTGACCAGTGAGCTCCCAGCCTGCTGTGCCCCGATGTCCCTTTTGGTGACACCGAGTTGGGGACAGCCCAGCCCTTCCAAGACCCCAAAATCCCATGAGATTCTCACATTCCCTGCGGGTTTGGGGCGCTCCCCTGACCCCAAGAGCCCCAGAGGGGTGTCCAGGCTGTGGTGGCCCTGTCCTGCTGTCCCCAATGTCCCCCTCGCTGTGACACGAGTGTGGGGTCCCCATCACCCCCGATGGCCGCGGGACCCCAAACCCCGCTCGGTTCTGCTGGGGAGGCTCCTGGCACTCGGTGTCCCCAAATGTGTCCCCAAATGTGTCCCCAATGTGTCCCCAATGTGTCCCCAACGTGTCCCCAAGGTCCCAAGCAGGGACAAGCTCCCACCTCGCCCCCAAATCCCCCCACAAGCCGCAGCCCCAAATCCCCGTTCCCAATCCCACGGGAGGAGGAACCGGAGCCGGGAGCTCCAACCGGCGCTTCGGAGGTTTCGGTTTAGTTTTTATTTATTTAAATTTTTAAAATTTAATTTTTTTTTTTCATTTAGAGGAGGAAAAAAAAAGGCCCAGGAAGGCGTTGGGTTACATATCCAGGGTTATGTAAATCCCGGTGCTGCGCTGCCCACGGCCGGGCGAGAGCGGCGTTCCCAGCGCTGCCTGCACCGTGCTGGCCCGGGAACGGCCGGGACAGACCCGGGGGGATCCGGGACAAACCCGGGAACGGCCGGGACAGACCCGGGGGGATCGGGGATAAACACGGGAACAGCCGGGACAGACCCGGGGGGATCCGGGATAAACACGGGAACAGCCGGGACAGACCGGGGGGATCCGGGACAAACCCGGGAACGGCCGGGACAGACCCGGGGGATCCGGGATAAACCCGGGGGGCTGCGGGACAAACCTGGGAACGCCCAGGACAAACCTGGGGAGCACAGGGACAAACCTGAGGGGGTCTGGGACAAACTTTGGGGGATCCGGGACAAACCTGGGGAGGTCACAATGCCAGGGGTGACAGTGCCAGGTGTGACAGTGCTGGGGTGGCAGTGCCAAGTGCGGCAGTGCCAGGGGTTGCAGTAACAGGTGTGGCAGTGCTGGGGTGGCAGTGCCAGGTGTGACAGTGACAAGTGTGGCAGTGCCAGGTATGGCAGTGACAGCTGTGACAGTGGTGGGGTGGCAGTGCTGAGGTGGCAGTGCCAGGTGTGACAGTGACAGGTGTGGCAGTGCCAGGTGTGACAGTGACAGGTGTGACAGTGACAGGTGTGACAGTGCCAAGGTGGCAGTGCCAGGGGTTGCAGTAACAGGAGTGGCAGTGCTGGGGTGGCAGTGCTGAGGTGGCAGTGCCAGGTATGGCAGTGCCAGGTGTGGCAGTGCCAGGTGTGACAGTGCAGGGGTGGCAGTGCAGGTGTGACAATGCCAGGGGTGGCAGTGCCAGGTGTGCCAGTGCCGGGGTGGCAGTGCCAGGGGTGGCAGTGCCAGGTGTGCCAGTCCCGGGGTGGCAGTGCCAGGTGTGCCAGTGCCGGGGTGGCAGTGCCCCGTGCCCCGCTGTCCCCCCGGGCCCAGCAGAGCCCTCCCAGCGCGCTCCCGGCTCCCGCCCCGTTGCGACACCCGCAGCCCTTGCGTCACCCGGTGCCAGCCCCGGGAGCGGGGGCAGCGCCCGCCCACGGCCCGGCCCGGCAGCCCCAGCCCTGGAACCGGGCCCGGCCCAGCCTCGGCTCACCGGAGCCACGCGGGAGCCGCGGGGCCGGCGGGGAACCGGGAGGGTCCCAAAAACGGGACAGAACCGGCCCTTGGGGGGTCTGTCCCCATCACCGCCCCCTTAGGGGTCTGTCCCCATCACCGGCCCTTGGGGAGGTCTGTCCCCATCACCCCATCATCGCCCCCTTAGGGGTCTGTCCCCATCACCCCGGGATGTCCTGATGGGCACAGGGAGGTGACACCGCCGCCCAAAGCCACCCCATTCCCTGAATCCTCACTAGGGTGGGTGGGCTCCATCCTCCGGGAAAATCTCACTGGGAGCATCACCCACCACGGGCTGGCCGTGGATCCCAGCCCGGGGCTCCACAGCCCTGTGGGGACAGCTGGGGACACCCAAGCCGTGGGATCTGCACCTGTGGGGACAGTTGGGGACACCCAGCCCCCGGGATCAGCACCCTGGGGACACCCAGCCCATGGGATCAGCACCCCAGAGCCCTCAGCTGAGGGACCAGAGCTCCCAGGAATGGGGACAGGGGTGTCCCCAGGGCCACCAGCCCCGGACAGGCTCCAATCTCCACCCCAGCCCCGATCCCTGCCCTCGATCCCGACCTCTTGGGGGGGATCTGGGGATAACCCCGGCCCTGAAGGTGCAAAAAGGTGCAAAAGCAGAGCAGCTCCTGGAAAAGGGCAGGAAGGGGCCCTTGGGGCAGGGGGATCAGGGAGTGGGAATATTGGGGGCCAGGATCACAGAATGGGAATATCAGGAATGAGGATCATGGGATGGGAATATTGGGGGCCAGGATCACGGGTGGGAATTTCGGGAACCAGGATGACGGGTGGGAATATCAGGGGCCAGGATCACAGGTGGGAATACTGGGGGCCAGGATCATGGAATGGGAATATCAGGAATGAGGATCATGGAATGGGAATATCAGGGGCCAGGATCACGGGTGGGAATTTCGGGATCAGGATCATGGAATAGGAATATCAAGAACCAGGATCAAGGAATGGCAATATCAGGAGTCAGGATCACGGAGTGGGAATTTCAGGAGCCAGGATCATGGAATAGGAATATCAGGAACCAGGATCAGAGGTGCCAGGGGGGCAGAGGCTGCTGCCCCTCGGCCAGGGGAGCTCCAGTGGGGTCTGGCCCCCAACACAGGGCACAAACATGGAGCAGGGTTGGGAAAAGGTGGAAATAACCACATGGAGAGGCAGGGAAACGACAAAGATTTATTTCCAGCCGGGTTCTGGCCTCTGGAAGCACAAAGCCAAACCCGCAGAGGGAAATCCCCCCCTGCTCCCAAACACCCTCCTGGCTCCTGTGGGGTCACCGGGCAGGGTCCGGGGCTCAGCTGGGGTCCCCAGCCTGGCCCGTGTCCCCCCTGCCCTCCCACTGCCACCCCTGCTGGGGGAGACAGCTCTGACAGCTCCAAACTGCCCCAAAATCCCCGCAGGAGGGGCTGGGAGGGCCTCATGAGCCCCCGCCCCACAGTTCCTGTAACTGGGCTCCATTTCGGGCAGATGTTGGGGGGACACAGCCCCAGCCCCTCACCCTGCACCCCCAGCCCCTCTGGCTGCTTTCCCAGGGGCTGGAGAGCCTGAGGTTCAGGATGGAAGCGTCTCCCCCAAAGCAGGGGCACCCCAAAGTGCAGAGGGGCAGAAATAAACCGATGCTCAGCCTGTTTATAAACGGGGCACAACCAAACCCCACAGAGTTCATAAATAAATCCAGGCCGGGGGGGCCGGGACTCCTCAACCTCTCCTGGGGTCCCCCTGCCCCTCCTGGGGTCCCCCTGCCCCCTGTCCATGACTGGGGGGACCCTGGGCCGAGTCCTGTCCCGCTGGGATGGCGCGGGGTCACTGCAGAGTGTGACAGAGCAGGACATCCCCGGGTCCTGCCCGTCCTTGTCACCTTCTTCCTCCTCTTCTTCCTCCTCCTCCATTCGGGCTTCGATGGGCTCTCAGTCCCGCGGGGGGCAGCGGCAGAGCGTCCCCTCCGGTGTCCCTCGGTGTCCCTCAGTGTCCCTCGCTGTCCCTCCGGACGCGGTGGCGCTGGAGCGGCGGCAGTGTCACATCATGGGGGCCCTGGGGATGGCGTCCTGCGGGTGGGGCTGGTACCAGGCCCCGAAGGTGCTGATGAAGCCCCCGGGGGGCAGCGGGGGGCCCTTGCCGGGCGCGGGGAGGTCCCAGAGCGGGGGCAGCCCCGGGGAGCAGGGGGACAGGGCGGGGACGCTGTGCGGGGTCTGCTCCCCCTCGGCGCCACCCGGGCCCTGCTTCAGGATCTTCTTGTACTTGGAGCGCTTGTTCTGGAACCAGATCTTCACCTGCGGGCACAGACAGGGGGTGAGGGGGGAGGAAGGGGCCGACACCCCTAAACCCCCACGTTTAACCATCGCAGACCCCCGGGCCCCCCTGACCCCATTCCTGCGGGGTCTGCGGCACGGAGCGGGGTGGGATCCCAACCCTTCACAGGGCACCTCCGTGGCGGGGGGAGATGCTGGGGAGAGGCCCCGGGAGCGCCCCCGGGTCCCCGCCGGGAGTCGGTGCCGGGGCTGGGCCGGGCCCTGCTCATTCCTCCCGCGGTCCCCCCCGCGCTGCCGGCAGGTTCCCACTTGTCTCCTCTTCCCCGGCTTTATGAGCTCGCTTCGCCCCTGGCTCCGGGGCTGCACCGCTGCCGCCTGCCTGTCTCTCCCCATCGCCTTCAAAAACCCACTCGCCCCGTCCCGCGGCCCGGGGCCGCCCAGCGCCGGGCACGGCCGGGCCGCCAGCCAGGCTCCGGGGCTGGGAAAGTCCCGCTGCCGCTGGGAGGTGCGGCCAGGGGCGCCCCAAACCCGAGCCCTGCGGGCCCACCGGCGCCAGCTGCCCCGCCGCGGCACGGCTCGGCTCGGCTCGCTTCCAGCCGGGCGCGGCGCCGGCCCCGGTGGGCGCACGGAGTGTCCCGGTGGGCACAGAGCGCGTCCCGGTGGGCGCACGGAGGGTCCCAGTGGGCACACGGAGCAGCCCGGTGGGCACACAACGCGTCCCGGTGACCATGGCCAGCCCCGGTGGGCACACAGCGGGTCCCGGTGTGCTCACAGAGTGTCCCGGTGGGCACACAACGGGTCCCGGTGGGCTCGGCCGGCCCTGGTGGGCACACAGAGCAGTCCCGGGGGGCACACAGCGTGTCCCGGTGGGCGCACGGAGTGTCCCGGTGGGCTCGGCCGGCCCTGGTGGGCACACGGAGCGTCCCGGTGGGCACACAGCGGGTTCCGGTGGGCAAGGCCGGCCCCAGTGGGCACACAGCGGGTCCCGGTGGGCACACAGCAGGTCCCGGTGGGCACACAGCGGGTCCCGGTGGGCACACAGCGGGTCCCGGTGGGCACACAGCGGGTCCCGGGGCTGTCCCGGTGTCGGTACCGGCCCCGGGCCGTACCTGGGTCTGGGTGAGCCCCAGCTGTGCCGCCAGCTCGGCGCGCTCGGGCAGCGCCAGGTACTGCGTCTGCTGGAAGCGCTGGTTCAGCGCCTGCAGCTGCACGCTCGAGTAGATGGTGCGGGGCTTGCGCAGCTTCTTCCCCTTCCCGCCGAGCCGCGGGTCCCCGCCGGACACGGCCGGAGGCTTCTCGGCCTCTGCGGAGGGGGGAGAGGAGCCACGGACCGTCAGATACACGGAGAGGCTAAAAAACCACCCTAAACCACCCCAAAACCACCCCGAACCACTCCAAAATCATCCCAAAGCAACCCAAACCACCCCAAACCATCCCAAACCACCCCAAACCACTCAAAACCACCCCAAACCACCCCAAACTACCTCAACCTATTCCAAACCACCCCAAATCACCCCAAAACTACCCCTAACCGTCCCAAATCTTCCCAAAATCATCCCAGACCATCCCAAACCACCCCAAACTATCCCAAACCACCCCAAATCATCCCCGTGGCTACCAGGGGGTGTCTGTGGAAGGGAAGGGGGATCAGTGGGGGGAGCTGCTCCTCTCTGGTGTTTAAACCCCGAGGAAAGCAAAAGGAGAGGAGGAGGAGGAGGAAGAGGAGGATGGGAGCGCTCAGGCAATGCCACCGTCCAGGTCCAGCAGCACGTGGGACACAGGTCTGGGCCTGTGCCCTCTGGGGGGGCCATGAGGAGCCCCCCGGGGATGGAGGGGCACCAGGATGGACCCCCCAGGACCCCGCACCGAGCCCAGCCCGGCCCAGCCCCGGAGCGCTTCCGACGGTTCCATCCCGGCTCCATCCCGGCCCCATCCCGGCCCCATCCCGGCCCCATCCCGGCCCCATCCCGGCTCTGTCCCGGCTCCATCCCGGCTCCATCCCGGCT
>JAWWEX010000124.1:660311-673334 GCA_035583215.1 Arremon brunneinucha | reverse complement strand
GGATCTGGAAAGTGTTTTAGGGATCCCCAAGTGTTTTAGGGATCTGGAAAGTGTTTTAGGGATCCCCAAGTGTTTTATGCATCCCTAAGTATTTTTTCCCCCCCTGGGAACCGGGACTGCTCTGGATGTTTCCATTGGTACCAATCCATGGATCAATTCCCCTGGCAGAACCCTGCTCTTCCTCCTCCTCCTCCCCAAGAGCCCTGGCCACTTTTCCAGAGAAGAAAGTGAAATCAATCAGACTGCAGGGTTTGGAACAGCTCATCCTGCCCCATCCCATTTCCCTCTTTCCCAGGCTCTTCCCTAATTGCTGCATTTTCCATAATCACCACGGGCTCTGGAGAGAATCCCCAGGGAATGAGGCTGTGCTGGGAGCAGGGAATGAGGCTGTGATGGGAGCAGGGATCCCCCAGGCTGGGACACCCTGACCTCCCCCTGTCCCCTCCTGGGAGCCCCTTGGAGCTTTACTGACACCAGGATAAATCCTGGAATTGCTGGGATGGGAGGGGATTTTAAAGCTCATCTCATTCCACAGGGGACGCCTTCCACAGAACCCATGAGGAGCAAATCCTCGTGGAAAAATCGTGTGTGGGTAAACCCCAAATGCATAAATCCCATATAGATAAATCCCACATAGATAAACTTCACGTGGATAAATCCCATGTAGATAAATCCTGAGCAGAAAAATCTTGCATGGATAAATCCCATATGGATAAACCTCACATAGATAAATCCCACGTGGATCAATCCTGCGTGGATGAATCCCATATAGATAAGCCCCACATGGATAAATCCCGTGTGGATAGATTCCACATGGATAAACCCCACATGGATGAATCCCATATAGATAAATCCCACATGGATGAATCCTGCATGCATAAATCCTGTGTGGATAGATCCCACATGGATAAATCCCTCATGGATGAATCTGCTGGGTTCGGGAGCAGCTGGATTTGCTGGGATTGGCTCTGGGGGCAGGAAATGAGATGTCCCCAGCAGACCCAGGACCAGCAGGGAATGGGATGTTCCCAGAGCAGATTCCTGGCTGGGAATGGGATATTCCTGGAGCAGAATCCCTGCAGGGAATGGGATGTTTCTGGAGCAGGGAATGAGATGTTCCCAAGCAGGGAATGGAATGCTCCCAGAGCAGATTCCTGGCTGGGAATTGGATATTCCCAGAGCAGGGAATTGGGTATTCCCAGAGCAGATTCCTGGCTGGGAATTGGATATTCCTGGAGCAGATTCCCGGCTGGGAACGGGATGTTTCTGGAGCAGGCCATGGGATGCTCCTGGAGCAGGGAATAGGATGTTCCCGGAGCAGATTCCAGGCTGGGAACGGGATATTCCCGGAGCAGGGAATTGGACATTCCCAGAGCAGATTCCCAGTAGGGAACGGGATGTTTCTGGAGCAGGGAATGGGATGTTCCCAGAGCAGATTCCCAGCTGGGAACTGGACACTCGGGGAGCAGATTCCCGGCAGGGAATTGCACATTCCCGGAGCAGATTCCCGGCAGGGAATTGGACATTCCCGGAGCAGATTCCCGGCTGGGAATTGCACATTCCCGGAGCAGATTCCCAGCCGAGCCGGCCCCGGAGCCTCCTCGGGAGCTGGAAGTGGCCCTGGAGCCGCTGGGCTCAGCGATCCCGGGCTGTCACACCCGGCCCGGGCTGTCACACCCTCCCTAACTCATCGGGAGGGAGGGCGGCGGCAGCAACGGGCAGTTGAGCAATCCCAGCTGGTTCCTTTTGGGAAGAGTTTCAGCATTTGGAAATTTCTGACTCTTTCGGAAAGAAAACAACAACAACCACCCCCAAAAATAATGATAATAAAATAAAAAAGGTGTTGGCGTTTCCCAAAAATCCAAAGCTGGATAAACAGCAAAGGCAAATCCCTGTCCTGCGCCAAGCACAGACCCGGGGCTGGCACAGGATTTTATTGGATTTATTCCAGCAAAGCCTGGCCCAAACTCTGGGCTGGTTCCTTCTGTTCCATAAATTTTCCTTTCTGGAATGATTTCTTCCCAAAAGCCAGACGGGTTTGAAAAATATTTTCTTTTCAGCTTCTCAGCCATTCCTTATTTTATTTTTTATTTTCTCTTTGGCGTGGGGATGTTCTCACGGGCAGCTCCAGAGCTGCCTGAACCCTGGTGGTTTTCCACAGGTTTTGGGCAATTCCTGAGGAACTCTTTTCCCACCTGGAGATAAATTGTGCAGCCGAGGGCAGGATGAACACTGAGCACTCCAGGAATTGCCTTCTCCAACCCTGGGATAACCAGAAATGCTGGGATCAGCGTTTCCAGCAGAAATGGAGGAGAATTCCCTGGATCTGACTCCCTAAGGATCTCCCTTAAATTATTTTTGGGGCTTGTTGTTGTTGTTTTCTTTCCAAAAGGGAATTTTTAAACCCCTGATGGAGGAGGAGCCCCGGGAGGGACCTGCAGGGCAGGGAAGGGGCTGGAACATCCCTGAGATCAAAGGGAATTGTCCCGATCAGGGTGAGGAGAGGAGAGGCCCAGCCCAGGGAGGAAGCACACGAGGAGGTTTGGGGACATGGGACATTGGGGATTTAGGAGGGAATGGAGCAGGTCCCCAATCAGCTTTGATGTGTGTGGGAATGGCCACAAACAGAGGTTCCAGCAGGGAATGTCCATCCCTGGCTCCCCAAACCCACCCTGGCAGTGCCAGAGTGGCAGGAGGAGGTTTGGGGAATGGGAAATCCATGGATTTAGGAGGGAATGGAGCAGGTCCCCAATCAGATTTAATGTGTGTGGGAATTGGCACATAGCGAAATTCCAGCAGGGAATGTTTTTCCCTGGCTCCCCAATCCCACCCTGGCCGTCCCAAATGGGCTGAGCCCCACAGGAACAGGAGGAAAGGGAGGTTTGGGGTCACCAGGCACTGCTGGGGTGTTTGGGAACAGCACAACCCGCCCTGCCCAGCTGGGAAACGTCCCTGGGGCATTCCTGCCATTGGGATCAGCCTCGCTGAGCTCAGGGTCAGGGCAGAGCCCGGGGTGCAGAGCAGGAGAAGCTTTTTGAGGAAAAGCAGGACAAGCTGGGAGCTGCGAGGCCGAGAGAGCCCAGGGCTGTGGGGATGAGCTCAGCGGGGCTGGAAAAATCCCAAACTCCCTGGAGAGCGTGCAGGGCTCATCCCAACCCTTCAGGGAGGAGCGGGAATGGATCCCAAATGCCAAACCCCAAATCCCAAAAATCCCCGAAATCCCAAATCTCAAATTCCAAATGCCAAACCCCAAATGCCAAAAATCCCCAAAATCCCAAATCCCAAATTCCAAATGCCAAACCCCAAATGCCAACCCCCAAATTCCAAATCCTAAATTCCAGATTCCTAAATCCCTAATCCCAAATCCTAAATCCCAGACCCCAAATCCCTCTGGCGGCTGCCAGGACCACCCCACCACTGCCAGGGGGATGTGGGACCCTCCTTGTCCCCCAGCAGGGACACATTGCACAGGGCCAGGTGGCATTGCCACCATTGTCACTGCCCAGGTGTCACTGTCACCATTGTCACTGCAGAGGTGTCATGGTCCAGATGCCACTGCCACCATTGTCACTGCCCAGATGTCACTGCCCAGGTGTCACTGCCATAGGTGTCACTGCCCAGGTGCCAGTGCCACCATTGTCACTGCAAAGGTGTCGTGGTCCTGATGTCACTGCCACCATTGTCACTGCCACCATTGTCTCTGCTCAGGTGTCACTGTCACCATTGTCACTGCAAAGGTGTCCTGGTCCAGATGTCACTGCCACCATTGCCCTGGCCACCATTGTCACTGCCACCATTGTCACTGCCACAGGTGTCACTGCAAAGGTGTCCCTGCCACAGGTGTCCCTGCTCAGGTGTCAGTGCCACTATTGCCACTGCTGCCATTGTCACTGTCACCATTGTCACTACAATGGTGTCATGGCCCAGATGCCACTGCCACCATTGCCACTGTCACCATTGTCACTGCAAAGGTGATGTCACTGCCATGGTGTCACTGCCCAGATGTCACTGCCACTTCTGTCACTGCAAAGATGTCCCTGCCACGGGTGTCATTGAAAGGTGGCACTGCCACCATTGTCCCTGCTACCATTGTCACTGTCACCATCGTTGCTGCAAAGGTGTCCCTGCCACGGGTGTCCCTGCCCAGGTGTCACTGTCCCAGTGTCCCTGCCCAGGTGTCCCTGCCACCGCCGCCCCATCCTGTGCCCAACGAGTTCCTGATGCAATTCCCGATGGATCCGCGGCATTCCTGGGCACCGAGTCACCACCGGGAGCTGCCGGGCGAGGAGTGCGGGGAGCAGGGCCGGATCCACAACATCCACAACATCCTCCCCCTCCTCCTCCTCCTCCTCCTCCTCCTCTGCTCATCCTGCTGCTCCTCCCAGGAGAAAGGGAGCCAGGATTGGGAAAAGGGCCCCGGGTTCAGAATCCTTGGAAAAACCCAGAGGTTGCTGCTGCCCACACCTGGCACAGGGCAGGGATCCGCGTTTGGCCTCTCTGAGTGGAGCAGAGGAAACGGGGGAATCAGGGAATGGGGAAATTGGGAAATCGCATTGGGTTCATCAAACAGAATCCCAGAGGATTTGGGAGAGGGGCAGAGACTCCCTGGGGTCAGACTCGGGAGCATCAGAACCTGGATCTGGTCCTGCTCCATCCCACAGAAACCGCAGCAGTGCAGCCCCGGGAGAGCCTCTGCCCAAGGACCAAATCCAATCAATGTTGGCTTAATTAGGTACAAATTAATCTCATTAACCAGCCGTTAATCACAGCGCCCTGCACGGGGATCCCGATCCAGCTGCAGCGCCCAAATCCCAGCCTGGGGGTGCTGGGGACTCACCCCGGGGATTTTCCAGCCCAATTTCAGCCCTGTGACCACGGGGAGCCTCCCCCAGCCCGGCCCAGGGCCCTCAGCTCCCTCTGCAGCTCCCACAAAAACACAAACCAGCCTGGGAGGACACCTGGACAAACCTGCTCCCCTCTCCTGAAAATCTGGTCCCCACAGAGCCACCCCGAGCA
Source organism: Arremon brunneinucha (assembly GCA_035583215.1). NCBI lineage: Eukaryota > Metazoa > Chordata > Aves > Passeriformes > Passerellidae > Arremon > Arremon brunneinucha. Next base: position 668,318 of record JAWWEX010000124.1, on the reverse strand, counting down.
GCTGCCGCCCATCCGGACCCCGCAGAGTCCCCAGGGATTCCTCCTTCAAATCCACCCCAAAAACCCCAAAAGCCGCTCTGGGGTGGCTGATAAGGGCTGTGGGAATGCCAGGGGAGCTCTGGGCATGGGGACGCTGTGGGGACAGAGGAGCTGCAGCTCCAGCCCGGCCAGTCCTGAGGTTTTCCTGGGTTCTGTCCCTGTCATCTCCTGGATCTGTGCCCAGATGGGATGGCAGAGGCTCAGGGGATGGCAGAGGTTCCACCCAGAGCAAGGAGATGGCAAAGGCTCCTCCTGGAGAGCCAGGGGATGGCAGAGAATCCTCTTGAAGCCAGAGGATGGAGAAGGTCCCACCTGGGCCACTTTCATCCAGGGGCTGGCAAAGACTTCTCCTGGAGAGCCCGGGAATGGCAAAGGTTCCTCCTGGGTCACCCAGAGCCAGGGGATGGAAAAGGTTCCTCCTGGAGAGTCAGGGGATGGAAAAGGCTCCTGTTGGAGCCAGGGGATGGCAAAGGCTTCTCCTGGACTACCCAGAACCAGGGGATGGAAAAGGCTCCTCTTGGAGCCAGGGGATGGCAAAGGTTCCTCCTGGGTCACCCAGAGCCAAAGGTTCCTCCCTGGTCACCTTCACCCAGGGGATGGCAAAGGCTCCTCCTGAATGGGAAATTGTCCTGGAGAGCAGGAAAAATAAACGGGAGAGAAATCAAATCCTGGGGTGGTTGGGGTGGGAAGGGACCTCTGAAGGCATCCAGGACATCCCCAGGCAAGGAGACCAAAGGAGTCAGAGGGGTCTGGGATAATTCCAGGCTGGGATCCCTGGGATGGATAGGAGAGCTCCAAGTTTGGGATCCCCATCTGTCCCTGCTTGCAGAGGGTGAAGAGTCCCTGCAATCACGATTTTATTGTTATTTTCCTGTTTTCTGGGTTTTTTCCCAGTTCAAATCCTTCCCTTTCCAGATTCTGCCAGGCCAAGGTGGGAATTTGGGAAGGAGGAGAAATTCCCATCAATCCCACGGGAAAGGGAGCGGGGTCTGGGTCACAGCTCCGCTTCCATGAGCAGGAAAATCCTGATGGAATTCTGGATTTAATCAGGGAATCCACAACCCTCTTCCCACCAGGGCTGGGGGCAGAACATCCAGGGACTGTGGGAGCAGCAGGGCCGGGAATGGGATCTTAATTAGGGTTAATTAAGGGTTGCCTTGTCCAGGGCGAGGGAGACCCTGTGTGGAGAGCGGGAGCAGCACAGGCCCCACAGATCCGGCTGGGGAGCACACCTGGAATGTGCAGAGATCCCAAAATTCCGGGGAAAAATCCGAAAAAATCAAAGAAAAATCATTTATTTTTTTAGGGGAATGAAATTTCTGCTTAAACCCCGCCTAATTCCGGGTTTAATCAAACTAAACCCAGATTTAGTCTGTCAAATTGAAATTTTTTTCTGTTTTGGATTTCTTATTAAAGGATGGGAATGGGAGAGCGGGAACGCCAAAGAGGTTTTATATAATAAAATATTTGGCTTCAATTAAAAAGAAAAAGGTGCATTCCATTGTGTTTCTGGATTTTAAATTAAAAATGGAATTTTGTTTTTTGTGAGGGAGGTGATTTTGAACAGGCTAAAGAAGATTTTGGGTGAAAGGAAGAGCCTGGAAAAGCACGAAAAACCTCAATTCTTTCTCACCTCCCTCCCAAAATTAATATTTATTTTGGGGAAGGAGGAAAAGGGAGATTCCCGCCCGGTGCCACCATTCCCACAAGGAGAGGAAACCAAACCCCAGAGAGACAAAACGCCGGGAATTCAACCCAACTTTGGGGCCCTTTGTCCTCCCAGCCCCGGGGCTGCTCTGTCCCCTGGGAATTCCCAGGGATTGAAGGAATTCCCAATTCCCGCAGCTTTTGGGGCAGATCCGGCGTTTTTAACCCTTTTGTGCCCGGCCCCGGGGCAGATCCAGCCCGGTGACATCGGGGACAGCCGGAGCCTCCCCGGTGACACAGATCCCATCCCTGACCTATTTCCCTCGGGAATTCCGGGCCAGCCTCGCGTGGCTCTGACCGGGACAACTCCGGAAATCCCGGGAAAAAAGGGGCCAGGGCCCAGCAGGGCCTGGAACGGGATCGACATTCCCGGGAAATTCCCACTAAATTCACAATAAATTCACAATAAATTCACACTAAATTCACACTAAATTACCTGTAAATTCACACTAATCTCTCAGTAAATTCCCACTAAATTCACACTAAATTCTCTGTAAATTCACACCAAATTCCCACTAAATTTCCTGTAAATTCACAATACATTCCCACAAAATTCCCTGTAAATTCCCAGTAAATTCCTTGTAAATTCACAGTAAATTCCCACTAAATTCAATCTAAATTCCCTGTAAATTCGCAATAAATTCACAATAAATTCCCACTAAATTCACATTTAATTCCCTGTATATTACCTGTAAATTCCCACTAAATTCCCAGTAAATTCACACTAAATTCCCTGTAAATTCACACTAAATTGCTATAAATTCCCTGTAAATTCCCACTAAATTCCCACTAAATTCCCATTAAATTCCCTGTAAATTCACACTAAATTCATACTAAATTCCCTGTATATTCCTAGTAAATTCCCAGTAAAATCCCAGTACATTCCCAGTAAATTCCCTGTAAATTCACACTAAATTGCTTGTAAATTCCCAGTAAATTCCCACTAAATTCACACAAAATTCCTTGTAAATGCCCAATAAATTCACACAAAATTCCCTGTAAATTCACACTAAATTACCTGTAAATTCCCACTAAATTCCCATCAAATTCACACTAAATTCCCTGTAAATTCCCAGTCAATAAACACCACCAGCAGGATCAGGAGGTAATCAAGAGTGAAAAGCAGGAATTCCCTGAAACAATCCCAAACCTTTTCCAGGTTTGTGTTGACTAAACCAGAATTCCTTGCAGGAGAACAAACCCAGCATTGCCGAGGCCCTGGGCTCTGCCCCATCCCAGTGCTGATGTTAAATAAACTCCTTCTGGAATTATCTGACACCGTCATTATTGGCAGATAATTGCCCGGAACAGTCGTACAAGGAATCCTAATCCCGGATCCAAAATCCTTCCTGAACGGTGCCAGGTCACGGCAGCGCCCCAAGAAAACCAGATCCTTTCCTGCTCTGCACATTGAGGACCTCCAAACCCAGATTTCCCTGGAAAATATTGGGGAAAACCAAATCCTTTCCTGCTCTGCACATCCCAAGTTTTGAGAATTTCCAAACCCAGGTTTCTCTGGAAAATACTGGGGAAAATCAGGGAATTCCAACCAGAGAGGATAGATTTTATTCCCACTTTATGAACAGCCTCCAAACTTGGGTTTCTCTGGAAAATATTGGGGAAAATCAGGGAATTCCAACCCAGGGAGGATAGATTTTATTCCCATTTCCTGAACAGCCTCCAAACTTGGGTTTCTCTGGAAAATATTGGGAAAAATCAGGGAATTCCAACCAGAGAGGATAAATTTTATTCCCACTTTATGAACAGCCTCCAAGCCCGGGTTTCCCTGGAAAATATTGGGGAAAATCAGGGAATTCCAACCAGGGAGGATAAATTCGTGAATGGCCTCCAAACTCGGGTTTCTCTGGAACATATTGGGGAAAATCAGGAAATTCCAACCCAGGGAAGATAAATTTTATTCCCACTTCACGAGCAGCCTCCAAACCTGAGTTTCTCTGGAAAATCTGGGGGAAATTCAGGATATTCTGCTCCGGGGAGGATAAATTGTGTTCCTGCATCCCAAGGGAGGGATCGGGGAGGGACCCTGGGGACCGGGGACAGCTCTGAGCTCCCGGGGGTGAATCCAGAGCCCCGAATCCCAGGAATTTCGCCCTCGAACCCCGGGAATTTCACCCTTGAATCCCGGGGATTTCACCCTTGAATTCTGGGGATTTGGCCCTCGAATCCCAGGAATTTCGCCCTCGAATTCTGGGAATTTTGCCCTGGAATTCCGGGAATTTTGCCCTCAAATTCAGGGAATTTCACCCTTGAATCCTGGGAATTTTGCCCTCGAATCCCAGGAATTTCACCCTCGAATCCCAGGAATTTGGCCCTCGAATCCCAGGGATTTGGCCCTCCCAGGGGCTGTGTCAGCAGCAGGACGAGTCCTGGCGTGGGGTGACAGCGCCGTGTCCCCGTGACATCAGCGCGGGCCCACGGAGCCGGTCCTGCCACGTGTGCCCGCATTGCGCCAGCGCCCGCGGGGGCACCGGGCACGCCCGGGCACGGGGGGTGGCACCGGGCACGGCTCTGACCCGCTCCAACCCGGGGTTCCCTCTGGGGATGCCCCTGGGGGGACACCCCAGGCCAGGAGGAAAAAGGGAAATTCACCCCAAAACGCTCAGGTGTCCCCCCAGGGCTCTGTTCACATCTTTGCGTTCTTTGTCCTTGGTTGTGATGGAAATTGTGATGGAAATTCCTGGGAATTTCCTGGGATTCAGCTCCTGAACCCGTTGCCCACCCCCCGAAGGTCCCTTTGTTGTGGCCCCACCTGGCCCGGCCCCGATTGTCCCGGGACACTCCCGGGGTCACCCGGGTCACCTGGGCGGGCGCAGGGGGCGGCCCCGGCCAGGTGAGGTTTCGGGGCCGCCTTTGATACCGGGATTCCGGAATTCCAGCCCGGTTCTCCCGGGATGGTCCCCCCGCCTGGCCCTGCCGGGCTCCTCTCTTTAATTATTTTTTACCTTTCTTTGTTAATTACCCAATTGTGGGAGGCCCTGCTGGGAGCAGGAGCTGGGAATCGCTGTCACCCTCCTGGGCTGTGTCACCACCCCCGGTGCTCTTCTGGCTCCTTTTGCTGCAAAATTCCAAGTTTTCCATTGATTTATGGATTTTAAGCCCTCCCAGCTCGGGGTGGGGTTTTGGGGTGTCCTGTGTGGGGCCAGGATGGGTCTGTGGGGTCTTTCCCAGCTCGGGGTGGGATTTTGGGATATTCCCTGAGCATTTTGGGAATGCTCCAGGAATGCTCAGGGAATGCTCAGGGAATGCTCAGGGGATGCTCAGGGAATGCTCAGGGGATGCTCAGGCCCCTTTCTCCAGCGACCTGAGCTGGAAATTTCCAGGACGGGGCTGGAATTCCGCGGGCTGGGTTGGAATTCCCGCGTGTCCCTCGTGTCACTGAGCCTGAGTGCGGAAATTTCCAGAGAGAAGCCAAAAAGGTCCTTGAAAAGTCCCAAATCCCGACATTCCTGAGCTGGGAGAGGCAGAACCGGGCCGGGCCAGGCAGAACCGGGCTGGGAGAGGCAGAACCGGGCCAGAGGAAGGAAGAACTGGGTCGGGACAGGGAGAACCGGGCCGGGAAAAGCAGAACCGGGCTGGGAGAGGCAGAACTGGGACAAGGGGAGGCAGAACCGGGCCAGGAGAGGCAGAACCGGGCTGGGAAAGGCAGAACCGGGCCGGGGGGAGACAGAACCGGGACAAGGGGAGGCAGAACCGGGGGAAGCAGAACTGGGCCAGGAGAGGCAGAACTGGGCTGGGAGAGGCAGAACCGGGACAAGGGGAGGCAGAACCGGGCCAGGCCAAGCAGAACCGGGCTGGAGGGAGGCAGAACCGGGCTGGAGGAGGCAGAACCGGGCCAGGCCAAGCAGAACCGGGCTGGGGGAGGCAGAACCGGGCCAGGGGAAGCAGAACCGGGCCGGGGGCAGGCAGAGCCTCCTTTAATCCCGCAGCAGCAGCAGCGGCGGTGGCGGCAGCGCGGGGCTCCACCGCTGAGTGTGTAGCCCTGGGACAGGCGCGATGCCTTTGATTCCTTGGCAGGTTTGGGGTGGGAGGATTTCATCAGAAAGCACGGGAGGCTCCAGTCCTGCCCTGGAACAGCCTCCGGACATTCTGGCCACGGCAGCAGCCAAGGGAGGCACCGCCTGCTCCGGGAGTTTCAAGGAAGCTTTGCCGGGCCGGGAGCTCTGCCCAGCTTGCAGAATGCTTGGCTCCAGCCGGATCCTCCGTCCAGGCAGAGCCTGAGAGGTTCCCGCAGGTAAATTCTGCCTCCCTGCCCCCTCCCGGGACGCAGCAGGAGCCTGCACGTCCCGGGAAGCGCGGTCGCCACCCAGATTTCCAGGATGGAGCCTCAGCTCCACCACGAGGAGCACAAACAGCCGGGAGAGCGCTGGATCCGGGCCCTGGCACGGAGAAACACCAAAAGGGGAATTTCTGGTTGGGCCAGGGAGCTGGGGATGCACCAGGCAGGGATCCTCGGTGGTCTTTGGCCTTTCCACAGGGTCAGAATGTCCCAGCAGGGTGGGACCCACAGGAATTGAGGTCCCAGCATCGAACCAGAGCAGATCCTGCAGCCCAGGCGGGATCCAGGCAGGAAAACGCCCTGGCCTGAGTCCCACGGGGATGGAGCTTCACGTGTCGGGATCCAGGGGAAGCCTCCCCGCTCGTGCCCCTGCGCTGACTCAGACCTCCCTCAATCCCTGCTCCCAGCCCCTCTGGAATCCTCAGCATCCTCAGGGAGCCGCCGAGGCCTGGAGGCTGCTCAGAGAACCCCGACATTCCTGGGATTCCCTTTTCCGAGGAAAAATGTCCCGTGCTGGGCACTGCAATGGGGACTGAGCCATGGGAAGCAGCGGATGCTGATCCCATTGGGATTCTGCTCCCTTTGGGATTCTGTTCTTTTGGGATTCTGATTCCTTTTGGGATTCTGTTTCCTTCAGGATCCTGCTCCCTTTGGGATGTTGCTCCTGTTGGGATTCTGTTCTTTTGGGATTCTGTTTTTTTTGTATTCTGATCCCTTTGGGATTCTGGTCCCTTTGGGATTCTCTTCTTTTGGGATTCTGCTCCCACTGGGATTCTGTTCATTTGGGATTCTGTTCTTTTGGGATTCTGATCCCTTTGGGATTCTGCTCCCTTTGGGATTCTGCTCCCTTCAGGTTTCTGCTCCCTTTGGGATTCTGTGACTTCCCCCAGAGCTGGGGGGTTCTGCCTAAGTCCAGATGTCCATCTCCAGGGAAATCCAAGGAAATCAGGCTGGAACTCTGGAGCTGACACAAAACTCCCTCCTCAAAGCCCTGGAAAAGCTGGAGAAGCCCCAGCCTGGCCCCAGAACCCCTGGCTTGGCCCCAACCCCATCCCTGGGCTGGCCTGGATTTTCCAGGAGCTCTGCAGAGCTGGGATGTCTCATCCTGGCTGCCTCAGAGCCCAGGAAGGCTCCGGGCCTGTCCCCATTCCGGGATGTGACACAGGGGTCACCTGGGGCTGGCCCTGGGCTGGTGCAGCCACGGGAGTTGGGAATTCCTGACCTGGAGAGGATCCCGGGCACGTCCAGGGGCTGCTGGGGGATGGAATGTTCCAGAGGGATGGAATATTCCAGGATGGAACGTTCTGGGATGGAACGTTCTGGAGGGATGGAACATTCCAGGTGATTTCCTGGGACAGGAGTCAGCAACGGGCACTGCTGGAGGCTTTAGCACTTCCAGGCATGGGCAGGTGGCACTGAGGTGGTGGCATCAAGGCAGGGACACCAAGGAGGTGGCACCAAGGTGGTGACACCACGGTGATGGCGTCAAGGTGGTGGCACCAAGGTGGTGGCACCAAGACAGGGACACCAAGGTGGTGGCACCAAGACAGGGACACCAAGGAGGTGGCACCAAGGCAGGGACACCAAGGCAGCGGAACCAAGATGGTGGAACCAAGGTGGTGGCACCAAGGTGGCAGAACCAAGGAGGTGGCACCAAGGCAGGGACACCAAGGCGGTGGCACCAAAGACATGGCACCAAGGTGGTGGCACCAAGGTGGCGGAACCAAGGAGGTGGCGCCAAAGTGGTGGCACTAAGGTGGTGGAACAAAGGTGGTGGAACCAAAGTGGTGGCACCAAAGACATGGCACCAAGGTGGTGGCACCAAGGCAGTGGCACCAAAGCAGCTGCCCATGGCCACATCCCAATAAAATCCTTCCCTTTCCCTTTCCTGTCCCTGTCCCTGTCCCTGTCCCTGTGCCTGTCCCTGTCCCTGTCCCTGTCCCTGTCCCTGTCCCTGTCCCTGT
>JAWWEX010000124.1:632724-660211 GCA_035583215.1 Arremon brunneinucha | reverse complement strand
GGAAAGGGAAAGGGAAAGGGAAAGGGAAAGGGAAAGGGAAAGGGAAAGGGAAAGGGAAAGGGAAAGGGAAAGGGAAACGCAAGGAAGTCCTGATTCCAACAAGGAAAAAGAGGAGAACTCAAGGAAACCCTGATTGCAGCAAGGAAAAGGAGGAATGGAGAACCCAAGGAATTCCTGATTCCAGCAAGGAAAGGAGGAGAACCCAAGGAATTCCTGATTCCAGAAAGGAAAAAGTAAAAAGGAAAAAGGAAAACCAAAGGAAAACCCAAGGAAGCCCTGATTGCAACAAGGAAAAGGAGGAGAACCCAAGGAATTCCTGATTCCAGCAAGGAAAAGGAAAAGGAAAAGGAAAAGGGAAAGGGAAAGGGAAAGGGAAACCCAAGGAATCCCTGATTCCAACAAGAAAAAGGAGAACCCAAGGAATCCCTGATTGCAGCAAGGAAAAGGAGGAGAACTCAAGGAATTCCTGATTCCAGAAAGGAAAAGGAGGAGGACCCAAGGAATTCCTGATTCCAGCAAGGAAAAGGAGGAGAACCCAAGGAATTCCTGATTCCAGCAAGGAAAAGGAGGAGAACCCAAGGAATTCCTGATTGCAACAAGGAAAGGAGGAGGTGCAGGGAGGCCCCCCAGGCTCACCTGTCTCTTGAGGACCAGGTGTTTGCCCTTCCAGTACTTGAGCATCTGCAGGGCCTGCAGGGTGCTGACGATGTCCACGGGGTTCACAGCGGTCTCCTGGCTGATCTCTGCAAGCAGAGCCAGCAGAGCCTCTGACACAGCCCCAGAGCCCTGGGGAGCACCAGCTCGGTGCCATCCCTCAGGAATGTGGGGCTGGGCAGGGCTGCAGGGGTTTGGGGTGCTGGGCTTGGGATCTGTAATAAATCCCCTGAGAGAAATGCAATCCTGCTTTTCCAGGGTACCTCACATCCCCAGGAACTCCCAGGTGCCACCAACAGAGAAATGACATTTTAAAAAGGCCAAATATTCTCAATATTGGCTGCTGGAGCCATTTTTGGTTAAAATTAATATTCTAACACACAGCTGGATGAAGCTTTTTGCTGAATCTTTTTTAAATTGTCATTTTTTCATCAAGCAGCAAATTAATCCCTTAAAATGCTGCACATGGCCCAACTCTGCTGGTGGCAGGGCTGGGAAGGAGCCATTCCCAACACCCCATGGAATTCAGTGCTCCATGAACACCTGGGTGGGTGAGGCAGCCTGAGAGGCTCAGGGATGATCCCAAACCCCAAACTGACCTTTGATGGAGATCTCCTTGCCCTGGAAGTTGTGCAGGTACCGCAGCAGAACCTCCTTCCAGTAGCTCCTGTAGCTGATCAGGCCCAGGTCAGACAGGGGACGCTCTGGGGAGCCAACCTTCTCCTCTACCTTAGACAGCAAATAGCCTAAAAATATAAAAATAACCACATTTAAACCACTCAGAAACGAGCCAGGATGGGAGCTGCTCCAGCATGGCAGCCAGGTGAGATTTCCTGGTGGAGCTGGAGGGATTTTTGGCCAGAATTTGCCCCCACACTCACTGAAGTCAATGAGCATTTTGCCATAGCCTTGTCTCATGTACTGGGGCATGGTCAGGATGCAGGACACGTTGTAGTTGAGGAAGGAATTCTTCTCCTGGAAACAAGAGCAGACAGCAGGGAACTCAGAAATTTTATTCCTTTAGCTGTTTTATTTAAAAAGAAATCATGGTGATTTCTTTTAAAATTTATTTTTATTTTAATATTTATTATTAATATTATTTAATATTTATTTTCATGTATTTTTCTCCACATTCCTTCCCAGTTTTTTTCTCTCTAATGAAGACACCACTCCGCTTCCTGGCAGAAGAAATCATGGTGATTTCTTTTAAAATTTATTTTTATTTTAAGATTTATTATTAATATTATTGAATATTTATTTTTATTTTAAGATTTATTAATATTATTGAATATTTATTTTCGTGTATTTTTCTCCACATTCCTCCCCAGTTTCTTTCTCTCTACTGAAGACACCACTCTGCTTCCTGCAACTACAGTTCCTTGGAGCTGGTTTGGTTTTTGCTGGGAATGAGAAAAGATGGAGCAGCACAGCACCAGCAATCCCTCAGCAAACACAACAAGCCTGCAGCTCAGCCTTGGACTTTCATCTGCTCCCAAAAGCAGCAAATCCTGAGGCTGCCAAAGGGATTCAGTGCTCATGAGGGGGGCCTTAATCCCATTTTAGTGAGGTGTTTTGCACTGACCTTGGAGAAATACCCGATCAGGTGGCAGCCAGTGTTGTCAGCCTCGGTCATGACGTAAAAGAGGAAAGGTTCCACATCATAATAAAGGGTTTTGTGGTCCAGGAAAAGCTTTGCCAGCAGACACAGGTTCTGACAGTAGATCTGGGCACAGAAAAGAGATGCAGGTGTTTATTCCAGCGGGATACCCCAAGATGCAGGTGTTTATTCCAGTGAGATACCCCAAGATGCAGGTGTTTACCCCAGTGAGATACCCCAAACATGGGCAAAACCACCTGGGAAAGGACAAAAAACCCCTCAGAATCATCTGAGAAATTATGGGGAAACAGAGCAGCTGGGCCAGGACACAATTCCATTGGTGATGGAGCCTGGATTCTGCCTCTCACCTCTGCTGGGTGAGACACAGAGGGAGCTGCTGGAGCAGCAGCAAAACTCCTGCAGGAAGGGCCCAACTGCAGCAGCCTCTCTGTGAGCAGGGCCACAAGTCCATCCTAGCTGTCTGCAGGGCCACAGGGCCACCCTGGCTGCCTGCAGGGCCACCCAGGTCCCACTCACCTTGTTTTTCTTGCCATCCACCTCGAAGACAGAGATGGAGCCCTTGCGGTAGATCTCGTCCCCCGGCGGGTGCTTCCAGACACACTTGGCCTGGGACAGGGACAGAATGGGGACTGTCACTGCTGGCCTGGGGACAGCAGCTGCTGCAGGGGACAGGGAACTGCTGCAGGGTGTCAGACACTGCCATGTGCACGAGTTGAGCCTGGCTGGGCCATTCCCTGACCCCACAGCAGCATTCCCAGTGGGAATGAGCCCTCCCTGACCCCATAGCAACATTTCCAGTGGGAATGAGCCCCCCTTGACTCCACAGTAGGATTCCCAGTGGGAATGAGCCCCCCTTGACCCCATAGCAGCATTCCCAACAGGATTGAGCCCTCCCTGGTCCCACAGCAGCCTCCCCAGCAGCACTGAGCTGTTCCCCGAACCCAGAGCAGCCTCCCCAACAGGAATGAGCTCTCCCTGACCCCATAGCAGGACTGAGCTGTTCCCTGACCCCATAGCAGGACTCCCAACAGGACTGAGCCATTCCCTGACCCAGAGCAGCCTCCCCAACAGGAATGAGCCATTCCCTGACCCCATAGCAGGACTGAGCCATTCCCTGACCCCAGAGCAACATCCCCAGCAGGACTGAGCTGTTCCCTGATGCCATAGCAGGACTTCCAGCAGGAATGAGGCGTTCACTGGTCCCACAGCTGCCTCCTCAGCAGGACTGAGCCATTCCCTGACCCCACAGCAGCATTTCCAACAGGACTGAGCCCTCCCTGCCCCCTCAGCAGGCTCCCCAGCCGGCCTGGCCCCAGCCCTCACCATGTGCCTGCGCAGGATGGTCTGGCTCTTCATGTACTTGAGGCAGAACTCGCACATGTAGAGGCGGCCGAGGCGCGCGTACTCCTCGGGGTAGGGCGAGTGGTACCACGTGTCCAGCTCGTAGCGCCCGAACGCGATGGTCTTGATCATGTTGCTGCCCTCGGTGATCTGCCCCTGCAGCCTCAGCTTCTCCTGCCCCGGGGGGAAAGCAGGGAGAGCCACAAAGTGAACCCCGAGCAGCAGGAGGGGAATTGGGGTTTGTTTTCCTGGAGGAAATCTGGTTCAAGTTTTTTGGATTCATCTTTCATTAAATTCCTACAGATCCTCCCTCACCACTCCCTGCTCCTTTCCTGATCCCCAGGGACAGGACACGAGTGCTGTGAGAGCAGCTGAGGAAGCTGGGGGTCTTTATCCTGGACAAAAGGAGCAGGAGAGACCTCCTGGCTCTCCATAACCCCAACAGGAGGGTGCAGCCAGGCTCTGCTCCCAGGGAACAACAGGAAGGACAGGAGGACACGGCTCCCAGCTGTGCCAGGCTGCCCATGAGGAGGAATTTCCTCCCAAAAAGAGGGATTGGGAGTTGGAAGGGGCTCCCTGGAGGTGTTTAGACAGGCCTGGATGTGGCCCTTGGTGACAAGGTGGTGTCAGGTCACAGGTGGCACTGGATGAGCTCAGAGGGCTTTTCCAGCCCAGTCCATCCTGTGGCTCCGTGACACAGCCCAGGGCTCTGCCCCAGGTGCCCCAGCTGGCCCAGGAAAGCATCAAAGGATCCTTTGATCCCTCTCTGGAATGGGATGTGGCTTTGGGAGGCTCCTCAGGAGCTGCAGCAACACCAGCCCATGAACTCAGTCAACAGGCTGAGGCTGAGGTGGCTTTTGCTGTCACCAGCGCTCAGCAGGGACACTGAAGCTGTCCTTGTCCTCTGGGAGCACCCCTGGAATGTCACCACACATTCCTGAGCGAAGAGCTCAGCTCCAGCACTCCCTGGGGACAGCTGATACCCCTCCATGCTGTCTGCCAGGTCCTACAGAGCCCTGGGGCTGTGCTTGGGGCAGGGTCTCACCAGGTCACACAGAGCCTGGGGCTGTGCTTGGGCTGTGCCTGGGGCAGGGTCTCACCAGGTCCCACAGAGCCCCCAGGGCTTTGCTTGGGGCAGGGTCTTACCAGGTCCCACAGAGCCCCTGGGGCAGGGTCTCACCAGGTCACACAGAGCCTGGAGCTTTGCCTGGGGCTGTCCCTGGGGCAGGGTCTCACCAGGTCCCACAGAGCCCTGGGGCTGTGCTGGGGCTGTTCCTGGGGCAGGGTCTCACCAGGTCTCACAGAGCCCCCAGAGCTGTCCCTGGGGCAGGGTCTCACCAGGTCCCACAGAGCCCTGGGGCTGTGCTAGGGCTGTCCCTGGGGCAGGGTCTCACCAGGTCCCACAGAGCCCTGGGGCTGTGCTGGGGCTTTGCCTGGGGCAGGGTCTCACCAGGTCCTCGGAGGCGCGCGCCTGGGCCCTGCGGAACAGCTCCAGGTCGTACTCGCTGGTCAGGTTCTCCAGCAGAGGCTCCCTGGTGTTGCCATAGGTCTGCCTGTGCTCCTGGAAAAACACAGCACAGCTGCTGGGTCCTGCAGCTTTTCTAGCTGGGAGTGCTGCAGCGTGACTGGGAGAGCCACACTCCATCCCAGCGGGAATGAAAGGATGGAATTCCTGATTTTACCATGTATTTCTCCTTCTGCTCCTTGCTGAGCCCAGAGTTCCTCTTCTTCCTGAGCTCAGCCACCTTCTCCTTGTAGCGCAGCTGCCTCTCTGTGGGGGCCTGAAAGAAAGCCCAGGTGGGGCCTTGAGAGGCTGCAGCCCCCGCAATGCTCCCCATTCCCTGCCCACCCCAAGGAATTCCATGCTGGTGCCATTCCATGGGGTGTGAAGCAGATCCTCTGCTAATCACAGGGCACTGCAGCTGCAGCCCAGGAATGCAAAGCAGGAAATTTTCCTTCCACCACAGGACAGGGTGAGCTCCGTGCTGGGGAACAGCTCCCAGCTGACTCAGGGACTGGGAAATGTCATTGCCCTGGTTTGGCTCTCTGCTGCTTACTCAGAGGGAAATTGCAGTTTACAGTTCTGCAGGAATTCCTGCACATCCAAACTCAGGGGAAGGATCATCCCCAGAACACAGCTCTGCCTGCTCCAACCACTCTGAGGGCATCCAGGGAATTTCCACTCTGGAATGGGAGCTGGGCAGGCTCAGGGCTGCCCCAGCAGCTCCCAGGATGTGGAGAAGGGAGCCCAGACCCCAATTCCTGTGCTGGGAGCTGGGAGCTGAGGCTGTGCCCTCACCTGGTGCCTGGTGGCGTGCCTGTTGTTGTCATCCTGCCTGTGGGCCAGCATCCTCTCCTCAATCTGCTTGTCCCGGCTCTGTGCTCGCACCTGGAGGCCAAAATTCACCTGTCAAGGCTGCAGCCACCCTCCTGTCACCTCCTGTCACCCCCTGCCCCTCCAGGTGTGACATACAAATGCCCCACAGCCAAGCACAGCAGCACCCAGGGGTGAACTGCTTGCTGCTCACACATCACAGGGCTCAGCATTTTACCCTAAAAATCCCAAAGGAGGGGAAATCAGAGGGCAGAACCATTCAGGTGTACCTTGCACTCATCTGCTGAGAGGTTGTGGTACAGAGGGCACCCCGAGATGGAGAAGTGGCGCTCGTGCTTCCCGGTCAGGTGTCCTGCAAGGGGTCAGAAAAACAACAAAACCTGTGAGAAATGGTCCCAAAGAGGTGGAGGAAGTGTCCCACAGGGGCAGATCCCCCACAGTGGGAGAGGAGGAGGAAACTTCCTGCTTTAAAAAGGAAGGAAAACCTATCTCATTGTAAACCAAAGCAGCCAGGGATGGGAGTGCAATAATTTGGCACTGAAATCCTATTTCTGGCAAAAACCAATTCCCTGCCCACAAATCTGGGATGTTTCCTCCCACACCTGTGCTCACCCTCAGGATCACTGACATGGGGATAGGAGGAGGAAATTTCCTGGTTTAAAAAGGAAGGAAAAACTTTCTCACTCTAAGCCAAAGCAGCCTGGGATGGGAGTGCAGTAATTTGGCACTGATGTTCTGTTTGTGGCAAAAACCAATTCCCTGCCCACAAATCTGGGATGTTTCCTCCCAGACCTGTGCTCACCCTCCTATCAGGTTCCTCAGGATCTGACAGGGGAAGAGGAGGAGGAAATTTCCTGGTTTAAAAAGGAAGGAAAACCTTTCTCACTCTAAGCCAAAGCAGCCTGGGATGGGAGTGCAGTAATTTGGCACTGATGTCCTGTTTGTGGCAAAAACCAATTCCCTGCTCCCAAACCTGGGACTTTTCCTCCCACACCTATCAGGTTCCTCATCCTGTCACCCCCTAAAACAGAAAAAAACCCCTCCAGGAGTAACATCCCTGTATTTACGCCTCACATCCCATCTCCAGACCCTTCCTTGGCATTCCTGCCCCCAATTCCCTGCCCATTTTCAGGATTCACCCCACCCAGAGCAGGGCTGCCAGGCCAGGGCTCACCCAGGGAGTTGCAGCCGGGCGTGGGACACTTCATGTTGAAGTTGTAGCTCTCGTGGAAGCGGCGGCGCTTGGGCCGGTGCGAGAGGTCGCTGCCCGAGTCCTTCAGGGACATGTCCTTGGCCAGGCTCTCGTCGTGGGACACGTTGGGGCTGGAGATGTCGATGTCCGACTCCGAGGAGGGCGCGTTGCCCGTGGGCGTGCGCGGCGGGGACTCGTCGTGCTCGGCCGCGTTCTTGGTGTCTGGGTGGGAGCGCAGGGGACAGAACTGAGGGGAGAGATCCCAAAATCTCTCCCAAAAACACTCCCAGAAACGCCTCAGGGGCTGCACGGACCTTCTCCCATCCTGGGAGCAGCATTTCCTGCTCGTCTGGGCACCAACGCAGCATTCCTTGCCCATTCAGGTGCCAGTGTAGCATTCCCTGCCCCTGTGGGTGCCAGTGCAGCATTCTCTGCCCATCCAGGTGCCAATGCAGCACTCCCTGTCCCTCTGGGCACCAGTGCACGATTCCCTGCCCCTGCGGGTGCCCATGCACCATTCCCTGCCCCTGTGGGCACTAACAGAGCATTCCCTGCCCCTCTGGACACCAATGCACCATTCCCTGCCCCTGTGGGCCCCAATGCAGCATTCCCTGCCCCTCTGTGCCCCAATGCACCATTCCCTGCCCCTGTGGGCCCCAATGCAGCATTCCCTGTCCCTGTGTGCCCCAATGCACCATTCCCTGCCCCTGTGGGCACTAACAGAGCATTCCCTGTCCCTGTGGGTACCTCTGTCCGAGAAGTCCACGGCCTGCTCGGTCTCAGAGCCCGAGGAGCGGGTCTGGCGCAGCGGGTATTTCTTTGGGGTGACAGGAGCTGGCTGCTGCTGGCTGCGGGTCACCCTCCGCGTGGAGTACACCGGCTCGTCCGGCCCGAACGGCGCCGCGCTCCGCACCGGGCTGGAGTCTGTGCACACAGGGGAATGCAGGGTTACACACAGGGACAGCATGGTCACAGCATGGGGACACCACAGTCACACCACGGGGACAC
This sequence comes from Arremon brunneinucha, assembly GCA_035583215.1. Classification (NCBI taxonomy): domain Eukaryota; kingdom Metazoa; phylum Chordata; class Aves; order Passeriformes; family Passerellidae; genus Arremon; species Arremon brunneinucha. The sequence continues at coordinate 652,063 of JAWWEX010000124.1, read as the reverse complement.
CACAGTCACACCACGGGGACACCACAAGAACCACAGAAACACCACAGGAACCATGGGGACACCACAGTCACACCATGGAGACTCCACAGTTACTCTGGGGGGACACCACAGGAACCGTGGGGACACCACAATCACACCACAGAAACCATGGGGACACCACAGTCACACCACAGCACCCTCAGGTGCCTCCTGCCCCACACTGATCAAATCCCCGTGGCTCTGTCCTGCCCATGTCACCATGCTCCAGCCTTCCTGATAAAATCTTAGGACACTTGGAGCAATCTCGAGTGTCACCAGCTTTCTCCAGGTTTAACAACTTAATTAACCCGTAATTACTGCCCAGCTCCCATTTGGAGAAGCAAAGATCCCTCAGTTTAGATAAGAACCATCAGTATTTAGATAAGAACCCATAACCCTTGGGATTGCCTTTGGTGTGGAGCTGCACCTGGGATTCTGTGTGTGGGGCTGCAAGAGCCTTCTCCTGGCTTAAGGAGGAGCCTTTAACCAGTTTAAAGAAGAACCTTTCCCCATTTTCAGGATAAGCCCTCCGTACCCTGTGAGCTCTGGCTGAGGCGGGCCGAGGAGCGGGTGACACGGGCGGATCTCCGGGAGGTGCCGTCGCTCTCGGAGCTGTCCGTGTGCTCAGGGTCCGTGGAGAAATCCGAGTCCTCCGTCCCATCCGAGCTGCTGCCCGCGTTCCTCTGCAACGGCACACGCTGCGCTCAAAAACTGCACTTACTGCTAAAAACTACACAAAATGAATGAATATTTCATGTTCTCCACGTCCTCCCAGCTGCAAGGGTGACCTGTGTGGTTTAGCCCAAGCCAGGGATTCTTTTTTCCTTTTCTTTTTGTGTCTCCTGCTCTGCCAGAGAGGAGTTTCCAAAGCAAACCAGGACAGGGGTTCCCTCACAGCCAAAGGGATGCTCCCAGCACAGGGTGCCATTCCCAGGATATAAACTGCAGGAATTATCAGAATTATCAGAATTATCCCAAAACAGGGGCAGCAATCTGGATGTCGGAAGGCGGTCTGGCATCGGTCAGCAATTGCAATTTTTTCTCCTATCCCTTTCTGTTATCACCTTTATTTAACACTATTACAGCATTTTACTTCATTTCTCATTTATTAAACCGTTCACACTCCAACCTAAAACCTTTAATTTTGTTTTCCCCCCAATTCCAGGCTTGTGCCTAATTTCGTGAGGGGACACCGAGGGTCTGGGGATGGCGGCAGGTACCGGTGGGGTCTGGGGACGGCTGCAGGAGCCCGACGCGGGCAGGGCCGTGAGGGGGCGGCGATGGCGGCGGCCGTGAGGGGAGCGGGAGGGGCGCGGCCGCCATGAGGGGATGAGGGGGGACTGGGGGGGCGCCTCGCGCCGGTGGCGGGAGCGCGGCCCCCGCGCCGCTTTGTTTTGCACCCAGCGGAGCCGCGCGGGGCCCAGCCAATCACAGCGCGCGTGGGCGGCGCCTGAAGGGAGGCACACCAATGGCAGCTCGAGGAACAAAAAGGCGGGCCCGACGGAGCGTGATTGACAGCGAGCGGCAGCCATTCAGCGCGAGGCTTGCTCCCACGGCAACGCCAACCGCGGGGGGGCCGCGGCACGGTGGGGGAAGGGAGAAACAAGGCTCGGGCGGGGAGGTGACCGTTGGGGGCGGGGATGGACAGCACCAGTAGCCAATCAGCGGCCAGCCTGGCATGGACACCCGTCCAATAGACGGCCAGTTCTCCGAGCGCGTGTCCAATCGGAAACGGCAAGGGGCGGGCCCAGCTGCCGGCGCGGGGGAGGGGAAACGGTAGCCGTTGGGGGTGATGAGTGACAGATATGGGGACCAATCAGCGCGCGGCCTGCTAATGCTCCAGCCAATCATAGAGCGCGGGAGGCGGGCGCTGGGGGCTCAAGGCCGCTATTTTTCCCCCGGTTTTAGACCCGGGAGAGGGCGCGGAGGGGCTGGGGAAGGGTAGAAAGCAGCGGCCCGAGCCCGCCGGTCTCCCCGCCGGCAGCCTCCCGCGTTTCCCGGCCGTGCTCACCTTCCTGCGCTGCATCCTGGGCGGGGGCAGCGAGGTTGCCTGGTCCCCGGCGCCCGCGGCCCGCGAAGCGGCGGTGGCCGCCGCGGTGTTGCTGCTGACGGACTCCGTGGTGACAGCCGTGTCCCCCGCCCTGCGGCACGTCTGCTCCTGCGGCGCCAGCCCCGCTCCCGCCGCCGCCAGCCGCTGGTCCCTGCTCGGTCCCTCACGCTTCCGCCGGGACGCGGCCCACACCCCCGTCACGTGACCGCGCGCCATCTTGGAGCCGGGCAGGCGCCCCCGGCACTGAAGCCGCGCGCCGCCATCTTTGATTGGGGCAGCGGCCGCCATCTTTGATAAGGGCACGAGGCCCGTGGGGTGTGGCGCGCCCGTTACCGGGGCCGCCGTGTTGAGTGCGGGCAGAGCCGAGGCGGGAGAGCTCCCCGAGCTCCCTCGTGGTGTGAAGCCTCGAGAATTGCAGCACCGGCAGCTCCTCCGTGGAGCCTGCGGAAAGCGGTGCCCTGGAGGTGGGATGTGTGGCCCGGAGATTGTGAAATTGTGAACTGTATCGGAATTCCTGTAAGGATGAGAGGAACTGTGAAGGACAAAGTGCCATGGCGGGGGTTCGTCCCTCCCCGGCCCCACCGAGCCCGGGAACCTCCCAGAGGCGCGGCTCGGAGCAGCGGGAGCGACTGAACGGGGCCTCGGGAAGGGCGGAACCGATCCCGGCGGGCACCCCGCACCTCCGCCCCGCCGGGCTTGAACCGGGCCCGGGCCGGCGGAAGGACCCCAGAAGGCCCCGCTTGGTGGCGCACGGAGTAGGCGGAGCCTCTCCCCGAGATCACCAATCAGAGCCCGCTTCTCTACCCCGCCCCCTCAGCTCAGCCAATCGTTGCGCTCCACATCTGGTGGCGCGCCTGCGCGCGCCATGCACCGCGAAGGCCCCCAAGGCTGGGCTGCCCCCGGTACTGCCTGCGCCGCCCCGCACACCGGCCTTCTCTTCGCGGCCGAACCACGGCGGGCGCAGCCTCGGGGAGGGTTCGGAGATCTCGGTGTGCAGCTCCCGCCCGGCTCCGTGCTGTCCCCAGCGCTTCCCGCCCGCCTTTCCCCGCACGGCGGGTCCGGCAGCGCGCAGGGCGGCCCGGGGCGGGCGCGGCGGGGCCGATGAGGCCGCCCGGGGCGCCGCGGGATGTGGCGCTGGAGGTGCCGCCCGCGCTGAGCGGCCCCGCCGCCACCATGGGAGCGAGCGCGGCCGCGGGGCTGCCCGAGCGCCTCCGCCTGCCCGTCTGCTTCCTCGGCGTGTTCGCCTGCTACTTCTACTATGGCATCCTGCAGGAGAGCATGTGAGCCACGCCGGAACACCGGGGCCGGGGGACACGGGACACGGAGGGACACGGGACGGGGACTTGGGGCTGGGGGGACACGGGGCGGGAGGGGCTGCGGGGTAACGGGGCTGCGGGGACACGGGACGGGGATCACCGGCGAGGGGCGCGCCGCTCCTTCCCGTGGTCTGGGTTCGCTCCCCGGTGTCACCGGTGCGGGTCCCGCTGTGTCCCGGTGTCACCGGTGTCCCGCTGTCCGTCCCGCAGCACCCGCGGCCGCTACGGGGAGGGCGCGAAGCAGGAGAAGTTCAAGTACGCGCTGACCCTGGTGTTCATCCAGTGCGTGATCAACGCCGCCTTCGCCAAGCTCCGTAAGTGCGGCACCCCCGGAGCCCCGCGCCGGTCGTGGCGGGGCCGGGGCCGCTCCTGAGCCGTCCCCGTGTCCCTGTCCCCGTCCCCGTGTCCCTGTCCCCGCAGTGATCCATTTCGTGGACGCGGCACGGCCGGACCGCACGCGGGGCTGGCTGTACGGGGCCTGCTCGCTGTCCTACCTGGGCGCCATGGTGTCCAGCAACTCCGCCCTGCAGTTCGTCAGCTACCCCACACAGGTGAGCGTGGGGACAGGGGGACAGGGCTGTGACACAGCTACCCCACACAGGTACGGGTCAGGGGGACACGGGGACATGGGCACAGGGCTGGGACACGGGGGGGACACAGCTACCCCACACAGGTATGGGGACAGGGGGACACAGCTACCCCACACAGGTGAGCGTGGGGACAGGGGACAGGGGGACAGGGCTGTTACACAGCTACCCCACACAGGTACAGGACAGGGGAACACAGGGACATGGAGACGGGGCTGGGACAGGGCTGTGACACAGCTACCCCACACAGGTATGGGGCACAGGGACAGGGGGACATGGGGATAGGGCACGGGGACAGGGCTGGGACATGGGGACACGGGGACATGGGGAACACAGGGACACAGCCACCCCACCCAGGTATGGGGACAGGGGGACACGGGGACACAGGTCCCCCACCCAGGTGGGCACGGGGATGGGGAGACATGGGGACACAGCTACCCCATAGAGGGGATCCTGGCTGTGACACTGATGGATCCTGGCTGTGACACCGACCCAGCCGTTTCCTGGGGTCACTTTTGTGTCCCAGTCCCTGCTGGGGTTGCAGGGAGGGCTCTGAGAAGGGACAGAGCTGCCCAGAAATGGTGGCAGTGTCACCTGCCAGGGAACTGGGGTCACTGACATGGGGGCTGAGCCCTCCCTGCTGAGAGGTTCAACTGCCCCAGGGGTCTCATTTTGGGGTCTCACTTTGGGGTCATTAATGGATCATCAACGCCCCTTTTCCTTTCCCAGGTGCTGGGCAAGTCCTGCAAACCCATCCCAGGTAAAGAACTGCCCGTTTTTGGGGGGTTTGTGATTTCTGGGCCTCCCTGGCAGAGCCACCTGGGGCTGGGCTGGGATTCCAGGGAGGGATTTGGGATCAGGTGGGGATGTTCTGTCTCCCCAGCCATGATTTGGGAATTACTTTGTGGGAGTTTAATTCCTCTGAGAGGATTTTGGGGCAGGTTTTGACCTCTCTTTTTCCAGTGATGCTGCTGGGGGTGATTTTTTAGGGGTTGAATTCCTATGAGTGGATTTAGGGGCAGTTTTTGATGTCTCTTTTCCCAGTGATGCTCCTGGGGCTGATTTTTTGGGGGTTTAATTCCTGTGGGTGGATTTAAGGGAGGTTTTTGATGTCTCTTTCCCCAGTTATGCTGCTGGGGTTGGTTTTTTAGGGGTTTAAGGGCATTTTTGATGTCTCTTTTCCCAGTGATGCTGCTGGGGGTGACCCTGCTGAGGAAGAGGTACCCCCCAGCCAAGTACCTGTGCGTGCTGCTCATCGTGGCAGGGGTGGCCCTGTTCCTGTACAAGCCCAAAAAAGGGACAGGGGACACCGAGCACGTCTTTGGCTACGGGGAGCTGCTCCTGGTGAGTGCTGGGACTTGTGGGGTGGCACCTGGGGGGAGCCCCGGGGACTCAGGTGGGGTTTATTCCTGGAAGAAATCCTGGGATTCTGGTGGGATTTACGCCTGGGATAAACCCTGGGCTCCCAGGTGGGGTTTGCTCCTCACCTGGGATAAATTCCAGGGTTTCAGGAGGGATTTACGCCTGGGATAAATTCCAGGGTTTCAGGAGGGATTTACACCTGGGATACACACCAGGCTCTTAGGTGGGGTTTGCTCCTCACCTGGGATAAATTCCAGGGTTTCAGGTGGGATTTACACCTGGAAAAAATTCCAGGGTTTTAGGTGGGATTTACCTGAGATACACCTGGGCTCCCATGATGGATTTACCTCTCACCTGGGATAAATTCCAGGGTTTCAGGTGGGATTTACACCTTGGGTACACCCCGGGATCCCAGGTGGGATTTACCTTTCACCTGGGATAAATTCCAGGGTTTCAAGTGGGATTTACCCCAGGATAAATTCCAGGCTCCCAGGTGGGATTACACCTGGGATAAATTCCAGGATTTCTGGTGGGATTTACCCCTTACCTGGGATAAATTTCAGGATTTCCACTGGGATTTACCCCAGGATAAACCCAGGCTCTCAGGTGGGATTTACCCCAGGATAAACCCAGGCTCTCAGGTGAGATTTACCTGGGATACACCTGAGCTCCCAGGTGTGCCTTGGGGCTGCAGCAGCCCAGGTGTGCTGGGAGGAGCCTCCTGCACCCTCCAGCCCCCCTGAAATCCCTGTTGGTAACTGCTCTGAAGGGGGAATTGCCATTTTCCCTGGGGAGAGGAACCAGGCCTGACTGTGTCCCCTGTCTGTCTGTCTGTCTGTCTGTCTGTGGGTGCCCAGCTGCTGTCTCTGACCCTGGATGGGCTCACAGGGGTGTCCCAGGACCACATGAGGGCTCACTACCAGACTGGCTCCAACCACATGATGCTCAACGTCAACCTCTGGTCCACGCTGTTCCTGGGGGCAGGTGAGGAGCCAGGGCTGGGCCTGGAACCTGCCCTGGAGCCCTCTGGGGTTTGGTTTTTTGGGGATTTTGGGTTTTGGTCATGGCCCAGCCCTGCCCTCCCTGGGCTCTGCTGCTCCAGCTGGGAGCACAAACTGGAGCCCAGGAGGGCTGGGAGCTGCCCCTGGCACTGGAGCAGCTTCAAATTCCCTTCCACGCCAACCATTGCAAGATTAGCACTCCTGATTAATTGCTGGGCACTGTTCTGTTGGAATTTGATCCCAGTTAATGATCTTTCCTTCACTAATTAACCACAAGGGCGATTGCTGCTGCTGGCGTTTCCTGCTGGAGTTTGTGGGGTTCAGTGCCTGCTTTGGGGGTTCTGAGGCCAGCCTGGCCCCACGAGGGTGGGATCCCCATCCAGGCTGCTCCTCCCGGCTGTTTTGCAGGGATCCTGTTCACGGGGGAGCTCTGGGAGTTCCTGAGTTTCACGGAGCGTTATCCCAGCATCATCTCCAACATCCTGCTCTTCGGCCTCACCAGCGCCCTGGGCCAGGTCAGGGGGCAGGGACGGGGTTTTGGGTTTTGGGTGGGGTTTGTTTCTCTGGGAGGGGCTGGGATGGAATTCCAGGGAATCTGAGGCTGGAGCACCCTGGGATAGGGGAAAGTGTCTCTGGATGAGGGACTGGGATGGAATTCCAGGGAATCCGTGGTTGGAGCACCCTGGGATAGGGGAACATGTCCCTGGATGAGGGGCTGGGATGGAATTCCAGGGAATCTGAGGCTGGAGCACCCTGGGACGGGGGAAGGTGTCCCTGGATGAGGGGCTGGGATGGAATTCCAGGGGAGTTGGGGCTGAAGCACCCTGGGACGGGGGAAGGTGTCCCTGGATGAGCTCCAAGGGGGTTTGCTTCCCTGGGAGGGGCTGGGATGGAATTCCAGGGAGTCTGAGGCTGGAGCACCCTGGGATAGGGGAAGGTGTCCCTGGATGAGGGGCTGGGATGGAATTCCAGGGGAGCTGGGACTGGAGCACCCTGGGATAAGGGAAGGTGTCCCTGGATGAGCTCCAAGGCCCATCCCAGGTGTCCCTGGATGAGCCCCAAGGTCCCTTCCAGCCCATCCCAGGATGCCACAAACCCCCTCAAACCCCGGATTTGAAGGGATTTCCTTTGGGATTTGCCCCTGGCTGCCCGTGCTGGCAGTGCCAGTGACAGGGGCTCTGTTCTGCCGGGGCAGAGTTTCATCTTCATGACCGTGGTGTACTTCGGGCCGCTGACCTGCTCCATCATCACCACCACCCGCAAGTTCTTCACCATCCTGGCCTCCGTGGTGCTCTTTGCCAACCCCATCAGCCCCATGCAGTGGGTGGGCACCGTCCTGGTGTTCCTGGGTGAGTCTGGGGGCAAAATCAGGGGGTCCCTGCCCTGGGAGCTCCTCAAACCCTGGGAGCCCCTGCAGGACCAGCAGATCCATTCGGTCCCGACTCCACAGCTCATTCCATGGGTAAATTTGGGGATGTCGAGCTGATTTTTCCCCAAATTCCCATCTCCCTGCTGGTCTGAAGAACTCACAGCTGCTGTTTTGTCTCCTGCCAGGCCTTGGGCTCGATGCCAAATTCGGGAAGGGGGTGAAGAAGACGTCGCATTGAGGTTGATCCCGCAGTTGGAATGAACTTTTAATTTATTGTCTTGTACCTCAGAATCTGGTGTGGAACTGGACTCAGGATAGGGAATCAGAAGGAAACCGTGTGGAATTTATTTTTGGGTTGAGTTTGGTTTGGTTTTTTAATTCTAAATGGTCTCTAAGATGTAATCCTTTAGTTTGAGGTGTAATTTTGCTTTTTTTGTGTAATCAGAGCTGCCCCCTGAGCCGAGCAGCAGCAGCAGATCCTTGCCTTAACAGGAAAACACAAATCCTTCCTATCTTTATTAAAGAAAACCAGACAATGGCTGCTTCTCCAGGGCTTTTGTTGGGGTTTTGGCTGATTTTGGGGGGGACCCAGGTGTGCTCTCCAGGGAGGGAGAGGAATGATCTCAGTCCTTTGGGGTGATCCTGGGATTAAAGCCTTGTTGGAGGCACCCCCTTCCTTGTGGGGTTTTCCTTGGGTTTTCTCCCACTGGGATGTGTCAGCAGGGAAATCCTGAATATGCCTCAGGAAATGAGAATTCCCCAAATTTGGGGCAGCTCCTCTCCCATGCCCTGGGATGCCCAAGCAGGAATTCTTTGGGATTTCCTGCCTGGATCCAGCTGTCCCTTGGAATAAACCCCAAAGGAACGGGTTGGGATTCAAGGAATTTCCATCCTCTGCTGCTTAAGGCACTTTGGGAGAGGGATGATTCTGTTCCATGGGTTTTGGGCTCTTCTCCTTTTTCCCATCCCAAGGCAGGGCAGGATTGGGGGGAAACATCAGGCAACTCCTGCCAGAGCATCCAGGGAAGGGCAAAAGGGATTTTAATTCCTGCCAGGGCCTGTTGGGTTTATTCCCTGCAGGAAGTGACCGAGGGAGCCCCATCCAGCCCTGGGATCCTGGCAGCTGTCCCAGGGTGGGGCTGGATGGGATTGAAGGTCCCTTCCAGCCCCAACCATTCCAGGATTCTCAGTGTAAGAGCACCCAAGGGACAAACCCCAGAGCCCAGGCTCCCCACAGCTCTCAGGGCTTCACCTGTCCCAGCTTGGACCAGACCTTCTCCAATTCTAGGGATGCAAACCCAGGGAAATCAAAGACTTTGGGGTTTTTCAGCGCTGGGAGCTCCCTCTGCCTGTGCAGATTTAGGATCTCTTTCCCAGCAGGGATTCTGGGGCAGGAGCGAAGCTCTGGAATGTTCCGGGCTGGCCTGGCTGGGCAGAACATTCCCACAGGGAATTCCGGGGGTTGTTCCCCCACGGACAGGAGCGGAATTTGTTGGAATCTGGATGCCTCGGGCCGAGCTGAGCAGCTCTGAACCCATCCCAGTTTTCCTCCTTCCCGGCTTTTGTTGGCTTCACATCCCAATTCCAGCCACTCCATCCGCAGTTACCGGCAGGGGGAACTCTGCCTTAACCATTCCCAGCCAACACCGGGAGAAACCCAGCAAAAAACCGGCAAAAAGCGGCTCCGGTGCCACCCCTGCTCCAGCCGTGCTGCTGGAGACAAACCCAGCTGCAAATCCAGGGTTTTTTTCCCCATTTTCATTGTGTTTAATCCAGCAGAGCCCCCTGGAGCTGGGCTGGGAGCTGAAATCCAGAAATCCGCTGGAATTCTTCTTTGGGGAAGGATCATTCCCACTGGAATTCTGCTTTGGGGATCGTTCCCTTTGGAATTCTGTCCGGGGGACCATTCCCGCTGGAATTCTGCCTGGGTATCGTTCCCACTGGAATTCTGTGCAGGGATCATTCCTGGCGGAATTCTGATTGGGGACCATCCCCGCTGGAATTCTGTCCGGGGAAGGAACAGTCCCTCTGGAATTCTGCTTTGGGAACCATTCCCGCTGGAATTCTGCCTGGGGATCATTCCCTCTGGAATTCTGTTCAGGGGAAGGACCATTCCCGCTGAAATCCTGCCCTGGGGACCATTCCCGCTGGAATTCTGTCCAGGGATCATTCCCGCTGAAATTCTGCCTGGGGAAGGAACAATCCCTCTGGAATTCTGCTTTGGGAACCATTCCTGCTGGAATTCTGCAGGGGGAAGGATCATTCCCTCTGGAATTCTGTCCAGGGACCATTCCCGCTGAAATCCTGCCCTGGGGACCATTCCCGCTGGAATTCTATCCAGGGATCATTCCCACTGGAATTCTGCTTTGGGAGCCATTCCTGCTGGAATTCTGCCCTGGGGAAGGACCATTCCCGCTGGAATTCTCCTTTGGGGACCATTCCTGCTGGACTTCTGCCTGGGGAGGGATCATTCCCGCTGGAATTCTGCTTTGGGAACCATTCCCACTGGAATTCTGCCTGGGGAAGGATCGTTCCCACTGAAATTCTCCTTTGGGAACCATTCCCGCTGGAATTCTCCCGGGAAGCTCCGTCCCGGGCCGGGAAGGGGAGCTGGGACCGAGGAGCCGGGCCCGGCTCCCGCAGGGGGAATTTGGCAGCTCCGCTCCCTCTCCTTTCATCCCCGCTGCTCCTCCTGCAGCTCCAGCAGCTCCAGCAGCAGATGGCTCAGAAAAAAACAAACAAACAAACAAAAAACCCCCAAATGTTTGGAGAGGGAGGTGGAGGGGACTGAAATTTTGGATGTTTTGTAGGGACGGAGATAATCCTGTAAGTGATGATTTTCTGGTCACAGGAGAGTAAAGGTGGGTAAGGAATTGTTGTTATTCCCTTGGGATCTTGGTGATCCTTTGAGATACCTCGAGGATGCTTTGGGGACGGCAAGGAAAGGTTTCCAGGCTGGTGAATGATTTGATGGTTTAATGATTTACCTCCCTGCAGGTTTGGTTTAATTGTCCCCACATTGAACCAAATATTGGGATTTTCCCTTCATAAACTCCCGGTTTGGAGCCCCCAGGAGGGACCTGGAGGCAGCCCTGGGGCAGGAGCAGAGGCCTCTCCCCGTGGGCAGCAGAAACCTCTGCTCCGAATATCCCAAACCCTGAATATTCCAAGGCCATAAACCCCTCGTTGGGTAATTTGTTTGAATATCCCAAACCCTGAATATTCCAAGGCCATAAACCCCTCGTTGGGTAATTTGTTTTGTGGTGAGCGTGGCTGGGAAAACAAAATCCTGGGATGGTTTGGGCTGGGAGGGAGCTGGGCTGGAGGCTGTGCTCCCCGAGGATGAGCTCCTGTTTGAGGGGAAAACCTGCCTGGGGATGAATTTGGGGGATTTGGGAACAACACTCAGGGCCCCCCACCCCGCAGGTGCTGAGGTGTGGGGAGGGGGAACAATCCCACAGCAGGATCAGGTTTTAATGAGTGCGGGATCAAAAGCAGCCTGGAAAACAAGAGCAGCCTCATCAGGAGCCGCCGCTAACGAGCACCAAAGCCCACTCAGGGCTGGGGGAGCTGCTCGCTCACCGTTGTCAATTTGAGGGCTCAGTTCCTCCTCTCCTCCAAAATCAGCTTTGATGCCTCTCCAATGCAGGTAAAAATAGCAACCCAGCAGATTCCTGCGAGCGAAACCTCCAGGGCAGGGTTTGTTTTAAGCGGTGTTTGTTTTCTCCCAAACAAAAGTGGCTTTTAATCATAGCAGGACTGAGGGAAGGTTTCTGGTGGTGCTTGGGAAGGAAATCTGGGTGGGAAATGTTCAGAGCAGGGAGCTGGGGATGATTGGGGAGGGAGCTGTCCCTGCAGAGCAGCAGGAGTTCCCTCATGGAAGGGCTGGGCTGGGCCCTGTGGGTCTCAATCCCTGTGTCTCAATTTGGGATTTTTGTTCCTCCATCACACAATTCCAGAGTGGGTTTGGGATGGAATGACCCCAAAGCTGATCCAGATCCATCCAGGGCCACCTCCCGCTGTCCCAGGTGCTCCAAGCCCAATGTCCAGCCTGGCCTGGGACACTGCCAGGGATCCAGGCACAGCCACAGCTGCTCTGGGAATTCCATCCCAGCCCCTCCCTGCCCTCCCAGGGAAGGAAAATCCACCTGAAGGAAAATCCTGCACCCCTCTGGATCCCTGCCTTGAACCTGGAAGGAGCCAATTCTCCCATTCTTTTCTCCACATACATAAAAACCATCAATATTTGACGTATTTCTGTAAGACACACCGATATTTTATTTACACACGAAAATAACTGTTCAGCCTCTCTCTGCCCGAGGAGCTGTGGGAGATGGGGATATTTCCCTTCCCCTCCTGCCCTGTGGATCCACAGGGCAGGGAAGCTGGCACTGCTGGGCTCGGGGTTTGTGTTCCATTTTGAATCCCACCCTGAGGAGAACAACTGGACAGGATCCACAGGGAAGGGGAGCTGGCGCTGCTGGGCTCAGGTTTTGCTGTTCCATCATGAATCCCACCCTGAGGAGAACAACTGGACAGGATCCACAGGGCAGGGGAGCTGGCACTGCTGGGCTCGGGTTTTGCTGTTCCATCATGAATCCCACCCTGAGGAGAACAACTGGACAGGATCCACAGGGCAGGGAAGCTGGCACTGCTGGGCTCAGGTTTTGCTGTTCCATCATGAATCCCACCCTGAGGAGAAAGGCTGGACAGGATCCACAGGGAAGGGAAGCTGGCGCTGCTGGGCTCAGGTTTTGCTGTTCCACCGTGAATCCCACCCAGAAGATAAAGGCTGCAGCAAATACAAATGTTAAAAAATCCAAACCCCAGGCTCTCCGTTCCCCTTCCCGGCAGGATGCTCAGCCCTCCACGGTTCAGGGATTGCCGGATCCCGCAGCTCTGCCTGTGCCCGGCCCCCGAGCGTCCCCTGGGGCTCGCTGAGGTGACAGAGCCGGGGCTGCTGTGACAGCACAAACCTCGCAGGAGATCTGCGAGGGATGGAAACACCCCTGCACCAGCGGGAGAGAACGGATCCTTAATTGGCTGTTACCAAAAAAATGACCATTTCACATCGAAACCACGGCAGGCCGTGGTATAATAAAATAAATAATGCGGTACGCACATTATTTGTGATTTAAATCGCGCACAGAGCAAGCACGGCCCCAGAGCTGGCCGAGGTTCCGAGGCAATCTGCGGCTCCTGGTGCTGTCCAGATGGGAAATGGGCGCCACAGGTGCCCCTGGCGCGGGCAGAGGGAGCAGCACCTCGCACCGGCTCCGCGAGCGCTGCACAAATTAAAGCCTCATTAAGTCTCCCCCGCGATTGAGCCGGGCTTTGTTTGCAGCGGGTTTGTTTGGGTTCGTAAGAGAGCTGGCAAATGCAGGAAATAATGAAATAACCGCGTTTCCATCCTCTCCTGATAGGGGAGTTTAATTAGCGCTGCATTCTCAATAGCTCCGGTCCCGCCGTGCCGCAGATCCTCGCTGGATAAGGGGATAATGATTGGAATCCTGTCCTGCAGCCCGCGCTGCAGGCTGGGCTGCTCCGTTTCATCACTGGCAGCTCAGCCTCTCCCTAATTACATTTCTGGAGTTTTAGTAAATTGAAAGGGAAAACGCAGGAACGAAATAATTAAACCCGAAGAGGAAGGGAATATTAAAAAGCAGCAGCTAGTTAAAATTCTCGCACACAGCTCCTGTCAGAGCCGTCGGTTTAATCAGCTTCCCGTGGAAATCAAAGGCAGAGGGTGACACCTCCAGAGCCGGGGGTACTGCAGCGCTTGGTGTCCCTTGTCACAGGGAAATGCCACCTGCCTGCTGCCATCCAGGTGGGAATTGTCCCCAGAGTGGGAATTCAGAGCTCTCGCTTCACACACACCACAATCCCCATCCCAACAGCCAAGGTTCAAGCACCTGGAATTGTTTATTTACCACAGAATCGTGTCCCAGGCACGAAGAAGTGACAACAATTGTCTTCTCCCAGCCACCAAGGCGGACAGAGCCGAGCCTAAATAACTTTAGCAACGGGAGGAGAGGTGAAATTCCACCTCCGTTTCCACAGGTGCCCAATTTAATTTTTCACTTCCTGTGAACAAGAGAATTTTGATCAGGAGAACCTGAAAAGGAACTTGAATTCCCCACTGCAGAGTGCCACTTGGCCAGCGCTGGATTAAAGGAGAATTTCTGTTTGTTCTGGTTGCAGAGAGGCTGCCGGGGAGGAGGGGGGATCTCTTTGTTGTCTGTGAAACTGGTGCTGTAATTTCCTCTGCTCCTCCAGCTCTGAGAGGAGAAACGCATCGCTAAAAACCCGCAGCTTAGGTGGGAACAGCAACTGGAATGGGAGAGGGATGAAAGGCGGTTTCCAGGAGAAGCGTGCGGCCACCACGGAATGCAAACACCAGCCCTGCACCTCACAGAGCCATTCCTTCAGCAGCACAGCATCACCTGCTGCTCTGTCACCACGGGCAGCACTTGGGGACACGGAGGAATGCAGCAGGGTCTGAGGATTGCTCTGAGGAGGATTCGCTTGCCAGGAAAACCTGGGACACTGTGGAGAATGCTCCCAATAATCCATGACCAGCTGTGGCAGCCCCTGGCCCAGAGCAGCATTTCTCACCTGGCAGAAGGAGAGAGAGGAGACAAAAATATTTTGCATTTCCCATTTCAATAAGCGTGGCTGTGCTGTGGAACCTGGGTGTTTCGGTTCTTGGGGTGCTTTGTGTGTAGTGGAATGAATTCACCCTGAGGCTGGAAGTGAGGAGGGGAAGGCTGCTCTGGGTAAGCTTCTCTACAAACGTTCAGGTAATTAAGGACTGGTAACAATGACATCTTTGCTTCACTGGTTACAAACCACTACAAAGTAGCAGAGAAGAGCCATACAAATGAATTAATTGCTTCCTTTGCTTAAAATGTATAAATAAGTTGAAAAGTTTGGTATCAGCATGGGTGTGGAGCAACTTTGTCAGCCAGACATGAGCCTGGGCCAAGAAGAAAGCAAGGCCTGACTCGATAACACTGAAAAACGGGTGGAGTCTTGTTTTTCACAATATTTTTGGAAAATTTTGGTAACGCTTCCTCACAGAACTGTGAGGGGAAACAGCACCCGTCATTCCCTCGGGCAGACAGGCCCTCATGGAGCTGTGAGGGAAGGAGAGATGGCGCCCGCCATTTCCTCATAGAGACATGAGAGAAGGAGAGAATGGCTCCCGCCATTCCCTCAGGCAGGTGTCTCCTCACGAAGCCATGAGGGGAGATGGCTCCCGCCATTCCCTCAGATGGGTGTCCTGTCATGGAGCCACGAGGGGAGATGGTTCCCGCCATTCCCTCGGGCAGGTGTTCCCTCATGGAGCTGTGAGGGAAGGAGAGATGGTTCCCGCCATTCCCTCAGGCAGGTGTTCCCTCATGGAGCTGTGAGGGAAGGAGAGATGGTTCCCGCCATTCCCTGAGGCAGGTGTCTCCTCACGAAGCCGTGAGGAAAAGGGCGATGGCACGCCCAGAAACCTCCCCAGGGACAGCGGAAAGGAGGTGCCGCCTGCGGGGGCCGTGTGTGGCGGACATGTGGGCAGCGAGAGCGCCGCCCGCGCCGACCCCGCGGTGGAACGGCACTGCGACAGCAGCAGCCGGTGCCGAACGGGAACAGCGGAGACAGCGAGGCACAGGGCGCTCGCTGCGCGGCGCTGCCACACGAGCGTTCATCAGCGGAAAGGAGAGGGGCAGGGCCGGCGGGGCACGCCTGCCACAAAGTGATCTCAGTGTGAAAGCGCAGGAGGGACGGGACCTGCCACAAAGAGGGGTCTGCACACTGCGCACGCGCAGGAGCCGGCCCGGCCGCGCGTGCTCGCGGCGGGGGGAGCGGTCTCGCGCGACGGGCGCACGGCTATAAAAGGCGGCGGGCGTGGCCGGCGGCGTCAGTCCCGCAGTGCGCGTGCGCGGCCGTGAGGGGAGCGCTGGGCACCGCCATATCCCGGCCCCCCCCGCCGCCCCGGCACCGCGCGCATGCGCGCTGAGCTGCTGCGGGCACCTGCGCAATAGTGATCCCCGGGTCGCGCTCGGCGGAGACCGGCCCGGGAGGACATGCTGCCAAATAGTGATCCCTAGCTGCTGGTGGTCTCCTGAGGGGGCTGCGGGGTCCGGGGCCGTCCCCACACACCGCACCTGCCCGGGCACCGCTCCCCGCCTCCCTCCGGCCTCCCAGCAGCGCCGCACCGCCGGCGGGGCAGCTCCTCGGGCCGCGAGGTGAGAGCGGAGGGGAAGGAGTTGTGGGGGGGGGGGGGGAGGGAGCGCAGGGCCTGAGGGACGAGGGGGGGGCGGCGGGGAAAAGTTGGGGAAAAACCTGGAGCGGGGATTCCTGCAGATCGCCAGGCTGGGGCACAGGGGCCGTGGGGAGCCCGGAGCCGGCTGAGGGAGCACGAGTGGGAAAGAGCAGAGCGGGCCGGAGTGGGAGCGCTGCGATGAGGAGCGGCAGCATCAGCGCTCAGGGGTGACAGGTTGTGGCCTGGCCCCGGTGTGAGCCCATCCCCGGGGCAGGAGCCCAGCTGGGAGCGCTGGGAATGCGAGCCGGGATCGCCGCTCTGCTCCCCAGGCGGGTGTCGGGCCTGTGGTGCTGTTTGGAGGAAATGGTGCATCATCCTGCAGTGTGGAAAGGGAAATAATTCCCCTTGCCGGCGAGCTGGGGCCATCCTGGAGCGCTGCTGCCGAGCATCGTTCGCATTCCTGGTGTTCCAAAGGGAGAACAGAGCGCCTGGAGTGGGAGAGGGAATTGTCTGGTCTGACAGGAGTTCTTGGAGGGGCAGGAACAGCTCAGGTGTGATGAGATCTGCTGTCAGCTGTCTCCAGCTCAGCATGGCTGAATGTGTTCGTGTTGTGGTTCTACAGCATCGTCCTGACACAAGGAAAAGAAACACTTTCCGCTCGTTTCCTCTTTTTCCCA
This sequence comes from Arremon brunneinucha, assembly GCA_035583215.1. Classification (NCBI taxonomy): domain Eukaryota; kingdom Metazoa; phylum Chordata; class Aves; order Passeriformes; family Passerellidae; genus Arremon; species Arremon brunneinucha. The sequence goes on along the minus strand of JAWWEX010000124.1, from coordinate 635,432 downwards.
CTTCACCTTTGGAGTTTTAAGCGGTGGCTTGTTGTGAAGCCCTGTGACTCTAAACCCTGAATCACTTCAGTAAAACATCCACCTGATTTCTCTTTCAGTGACATTCTCCAACCAGCTGCCCACAACGACTCTGTGTCATTTTCTCCCTTGTTTTGTTGCAACCTGAAGCAAAAACAGATTGGGTTTTTCCCCTCTTTTTGTTACTTTGTTACGGGTGGGGTTGAGCTCAGGACAGCCCAGCAGCAGAATGCCCCGAGGCTGTCGTCCTGTCCCTCCATCAGCAGGGGACAGTGGCACAGAATGGAAACTGCTGCCGCGTTTGACAGCCTGATTCTCTGGTGTGGAGTTTCTGCTATAAAACCGCCCCTTTTCTCCCCAAAATCTCGGGGGTTTGGGCACAAACACAGGTCAGGGAGGGGGGTTGAAGTGAGGGCATCACTGCCAGCCCAGCCCACACTGAAGTGCTTTAAACCCCGTGATTTTTGTGCCATCCTGGCTCCAGTTTCCTGCTGGTTTCCTGTGGAGGGGGCACCAGTGCTGCCCGTGTCCCTGCTCAATGTTAAACCAGTTACCTGAGCAGCTCCTGGCCCAGTTTGCCCCGGGGTTAATCTGGGAGTGCCCTGAGCCTCTCCTGGGTGGGATTGTTGTGCCTGGCACGTCCCAGCCTCGCTCCTGGCACTGCCCAGCGGGGTTTGCTGCCCACCCTGCCCACCTGGGACCCCGGGACCGTCCCATGCCAGGGTTATCCTGCAGGGAGCTGTGAGTGCTGCTGCTCCCCGAGCTGCTGGGGGAGCTCTGCTGGGAATTCCAGGGGGTTCTGTGGGATCCCTGCTGCCCAGCCAGCCCTGCTGGAGGGTTATGTAAGATCCCTCTGGTTCCTCAGCCTGGCTCTGCTGGGGTTTGCTGCTCACGGCACAAACCTGTGGGGAGATGGAGGAAGCCCAAAATAAACAAACAGGGACGGCCAAATCCCTTTTAAAGGTTTTGCTGCTCCTCCATTCTCAGTCCAGGAGCTGCTGCTGGGAGTCTGGGTTTGGAGTTGGGAGCCCTGGGATGGAAACGTGTGGCCAGGTCCAGACACACCTGATGGGGCAGGAAGGGTTAGGTGTTTGTACCCCTGAGGAGGCACAGGAGCTGCTGGGGTTCAGAGATACCTGGAAATAGACTGGATTGTTTTGTTGTTGTTTTGTGTTTTTAAATGTCCCTCAGTGCTTGCTGTGGGAGGAAGGAGCTGAGTGGTAATTGAGTGTTGAGCTCTTCTCTCTGCTGAGCAGGGACAGGACCCAAGGCTGTGTCAGGAGGGATTTGGGGGGGATTGTGGGGATTTAGGGTGGATTTGAGGGAAAAGCTCTTCCCCCAGAGGGTGGTGAGGCACCAGAACAGCACCCAGAACAGAATGGGCACATTCCCAAGGCTGCCCTGGGGTGGGATTTTGGGATGTCCTGTGCAGGGCCAGGAGCTGTGGGTGCTCCCTGTGGGTTTTGTGCAGTTCCAAAGAGGTTCTGGAAGTCTCTGTGCTGCTGTGCACGGCTGAGGAGGAGGAGGAGGAGCAGGGATGAGCTGCAAGTGGGGGGCTGGTGCTGTTTTGGGGTTTTCCCTCCACGTTTTTAGGGCTGGAAAGGCACCAAAGCACCGACTGTGGCAGGTGCCTGGGAATTCTGGGGAATCCTGGGAATTCCTGGGTGTCCTGGAGGGAATTCTCTGGCTGCAGGCTGGGCTTGCACTGCTGTGATCGAGGTGTCGCTGGCCTCACAGCTCCGGGGAGTTTTAGACATCTGTGGAGTTTATAAAGTTTATTTTTAGGCATCTGTGGAGTTCACAAAGTCAAGATCATGGCAGGGATTAAACATTCCCATCTGGAAGGTGCTGCTTTGGCCATGCATGCAGCAGAACCCAGGAGGATCTGCTGATTTTAGACAAAATAGGGCTGAAATTTTCATATTAAGGCCTCAGCTCAGCTTTTCTCAGCTCATGGGAAGTTCTGGGTCAGGATTTGGAAATGGCTTTGGGCACAAACACAAGGTTTAAGTTGTGCATTTGAGGCTGGGTCTGGTGCCACACTCGGGCTTTGAAAATTGATCCAACCTGTGATAACAGAAATCATTTCCCAGCAGCAGAGAGAGGCCTTGTGCACACCTGGGACAGAATTAAACACAGCAGAAGTGCAGAGGTTAATCTGAAAATGGGCTGATTTTAGAGATCAGGGGTCTTGTAGGGTCAGTAACATTGGTGAAAACACTCTGGGGTGCTCAGGGTGTAAACATTGAATTAATGGCATTCAGGGACGTTTTGGGTGCTGTCATGCAGAGACTTTTCAGCAGGTGAAATCCCTGCGCAGGATTTCAGAGGGGACAGTGCCCAATGTCCCAGCAGGGCACAGCTGGCACTGCCCCCGTGCTGGCACCAGCCTGGCAGGGCCAGCAGAGCTCTGCCCTTCCATTCCCTGCCCTTTTCCCCTTTTCCTGTTCCAAAGCTGAGCCTTTGAAGGGAGCAGGGAGTGAAGGAGCTTTTCCTGCCTCATCCCTGTTTTCCTGCTCCATGATCCCTCTCCCTGTGCTGTTCCTGGGCACTCTTTGGTGCTTTGCTGGCCCCAGGAGCAGCCACTCAGCTTTTGAACCCCTCAATTAAAAATCTCCCTTCCTTCCTTCCTTCCTTCCTTCCTTCCTTCCTTCCTTCCTTCCTTCCTTCCTTCCTTCCTTCCTTCCTTC
>JAWWEX010000124.1:606164-619775 GCA_035583215.1 Arremon brunneinucha | reverse complement strand
TGTACTCCAGTGCTCCCATTATGGCCCAGTCCCTCCCAGTACAAACCAGTAACGGCTCCCAGTGCTCCCAGTATGGCCCAGTCCCTTTCCCCCTTCCCTTTCCTCTCCCACTGCTCACTCCACACAAACCAAGGCTGGGCTCCCTCCCACCCCCAGCATTCCAGGATTTGTTTTTAGCTGTTCCTCTCCTGCACTGGCCCATGCAGGGAAGGTTTTCCTCTGTCATTTTTGAGCTCCCTCCCTGTGATCCGTGGTTTATCCAGCATTCCACTCATGGAATTGCCCCAAACCCAGACCAATCTTGGGTTCTCCAGAGTGGGAGCTGCTCTGGAGCTCGCTGGGATCAGGCAGGGCAGGATCAGGGAGTTCTGGTCCTGGAATGGTCCTGGCTGGGAGCAGCCATCCCTGCCCATGGAGCTGGATGAGCTTTAAGGTCCTTCCACCCCAAAGCATTCCATGATTTGATGCTGAGGGATTGATTCCAGCTCTCAATCCAGCAGCAGATGGAAAATCCCTGCCAAGCTTTAATAAATGGAACATTTCTGTCACTCGGTGCACTTCTTCAGTGCTTTTTATATCGATTTCAACCATTCCTGTGCCCAGAGCTGGGCTTGGGATGAGCTCTGTGTTCTGCCATCCCACCTGGAGTCTGCTGCAGCTTCTCCTCCTGAGCTCCAGGCCTGAAATGGGGCCAGACCCCTCAGACACCTGAGAGAGCCCAGGAGGAGGAAACCCCCGAGTTCCTCAGGGCCCTGGCAAGAGCCTGGAGGGCTGCTCCCCATTATCCTGGTCCCTAATCCCAGTTTGCTCCCAGTTATCCTGGTCCCTAATCCCAGTTTGTTCCCCATTATCTGAGTCCCTAATCCCAGTTTATTCCCAGTTATTCCAGTCCCTGATCCTGGTCTGCTTCTGGTTATCCCAGTCCCTCACCCCAGTCCCCATTCCCAGTTTATTCCCAGTTTGCTCCCAGTTACCCCAGTCCCCATTCCCAGTTACCCCAGTCCCATTCCCAGTTTATTCCCAGCTTGCTCCCAGTTACCCCAGTCCCCATTCCCGCTTACCCCAGTCCCTCACCCCAGCTGCTCAGTCCCATTCCCAGTTTGCTCCCAGTTACCCCAGTCCCCATTCCCAGTTACCCCAGTCCCCATTCCCAGTTTGCTCCCAGTTACCCAGTCCCCATTCCCGGTTACCCCAGCCCCATTCCCAGTTTATTCCCAGTTTATTCCCAGTTTGCTCCCAGTCACCCCAGTGGCTCCGGCCGCCCTGTGTGTGTTGCAGCCACGCCTCGGACGTGATGGAGACGTCGGGCTGGAAGTCCATGGTGGTGTCCCACCCCCACCTGGTGGCCGAGGCCTATCGCTCGCTGGCCTCGGCGCAGTGCCCGTTCCTGGGCCCGCCCCGCAAGCGGCTGAAGCAATCCTAAAGCCGCGCGCCCTCATCCCGAGCTTTTCTGGAAGCGGCCCCAGCTGCTGCTGCCGCTGCTGCCCAGCCCTTGACCGCCGGGGAGCCGGCGAGGCCCGCGGAGCTTGGACTCTGTTGTTGGGGGGAAGAGGCTGCTCCGTGCGACATCCAGACTTTGTCCAACAGCACCGAGAAACTTTGGGAAAAGGGGGGAGGGTGGGCTCTGGGGCTGTTCCTGCGATTCCCTGTGTCTGTGTGTTCCCTTGCACCCGCCTGAGGCCCTCCAGGATGCGGCCGTGCCCCCGGGAGCCCGGCCCGGGGCTCTGCGCGTGTGGGATGCCCGGGGCAGAGAGTGGAGGCACGAGTTCCACCGAGCTTTGGGGAGGAACCTCCAGGAGGATCCACAGCAAACGTTCCCCGAGTCCTGGCACGAGTTCCACCGAGCTTTGGGGAGGAACCTCCAGGAGGATTCACAGCAAACGTTCCCCGAGTCCTGGCACGAGTCCCACCTAGATTTTGGGAGGAACCTCCAGGAGGATCCACAGCAAACGTTCCCCGAGTCCTGGCACGAGTCCCACCGAGATTTTGGGAGGAACCTCCAGGAGGATCCACGGCAAACGTTCCCCGAGTCCTGGCGGCCGAGCCGAGCTGGACGTGCGTGTGCCCCGCTGCCCTCGGCCAGGAGATGAATTTGCTGTTTTAGCACTTGTGTGTCCACTGCAAACAGAAAAAAATGGTTCCAAAGCCCCTTTTTGTATGAAATGTCAGCTCGGAGCGCGAGGGGCGGTGAAGGCTGTGCTGGGAGAGGACTGCAGACCCCTCGAGCCGAGAGCAGCACCGACGGTTTCTGTTTTAAACACGGTGGGAAATGCTCTGGGCGTTTCCCCTGCTTTATTTCCCCTTTCCTCCCTCTTTTTTTAACGAAAGAAAAACCCCAAACCCCCCCAGGATGAATTTCACTCTTGCTGACGGCCGCGTGCCACGTCCCTGAGTTGCTCTGTGATTCTTACACTGTTTGTACCTGGTCTGGCTGTCTGGGGCCAGCCCTGTCCCTTTCTATTTAGTCACTTCTTACAGCAGAGATGTTTCAATAGCTGGGAACTCTTTTTGTTTTTCTTTTGGAAAATATAAATAATTCCTATTTTGTACCCTGTGGTATCTCTGGCCTTTTCTTTCCGTTGTTAGTTTTTAATTCTGTTCCGGTTTTAAGCCTCCTCACGTTCTCATCACTTCTATGTCCTGCTGGTGCCCTGAGATTCCTGGAAGCCAGGGGAGGTTTTTTGGGAATGTTGCACAGGCAATTTCAACACAAACCTGTTGTTTCTCCTTGCAGGTGAGACCAGAATTCCCCAGTTTTTAATGATTCCTGCAGGATTCCAGCCCTGGGTCCTTCCCTTCACCTGCACGTGGTGGGAGGTGAGGAGGGAGAGCAGAACAGTCCTGATGGGATCCAGGATGGCTGGGACCAGGGAATGTTGGGGTGAGCCCCAAATCCCCTGGGAGCAGGGGATGGATCCCAGGGGATGGATCAGGGATCTCCTGTCCTGGATTTTCCATCCCTGGAGGAAGGAGAGCTCCTCTCCCTCCTTTTTCCACCTTCAGGGAATATTTACTGATCAGGTTTTCAGAGCTTGGAATTTCTCAGGGAATATTTAACATTCAGCATTCCAGAGCTGGAAATTCCACAGGGAATATTTAACAATCAGCTTTCCAGAGCTGGGAATTCCACAGGCACAGGGAATATTTAACAATCAGCTTTCCAGGGCTGGGAATTCCTCAGGCACAGGGTATATTTACTGATCAGCTTTCCAGAGCTCGGAATTTCTCAGGGAATATTTAACAATCAGCATTCCAGAGCTGGGAATTCCACAGGGAATATTTAACAATCAGCTTTCCAGAGCTGGGAATTCCACAGGGAATATTTAACAATCAGCTTTCCAGAGCTGGGAATTCCACAGGCATGGGGAATTTTTACCCAGAGCTTTTCAGAGGAGCCACGCTGAGCCTGAACCTCGTGCTGCTGCTTTGAATTCCTGCTCTTCCCTTTGCTCAGGGATCAGACAGGGACCTCTCATCCCCCTGGGCCAGCTTTGATGTTCCTCTTCCTCCTCCCTGTTCTCTCCTGGATCCTTGGAGCAGCTCCAGAGATCCCTGAATTAATCCCCCAGGAATTAATCCCTCAATGCCCCAGGAATTAATCCCCGAATCCCCCAGGAATGGCTCCAGAGATCCCTGAATCCCCCAGGAATTGTTCCCCAAATCCCCCAGGAATTAATCCCTGAATCCCCCAGGAATTAATCCCTGAATCAACCTGGAATGGATCCCTGAATCCCTGAATCTCTCAGGAGTGGATCCCTGAACCCCTGGAATGGATCCCTGAATCCCTGAATGTCCCAGGAATGGATCCCCGAATCCCCCAGGAATTAATCCCCAAATCACCCAGGAATGAATCCTTGAATCCCTGGAATGGATCCCTGAATCCCTGAATCCCTCAGGAATGCATCCCTTAATCCCTGAACCCCTGGAATGGATCCCTGTCCCTGCTCCCAGCTCCAGCCCCTCAGCATCCAGACCCAGACCCTTTTCCCCGTCCCTGGATTTGTCCCCATTTGTCCCTGTTTGTCCCCATTTGTCCCCGTTTGTCCCTGTTTGTCCCTGTTTGTCCCCATTTGTCCCCGTTTGTCCCTGTTTGTCCCTGTTTGTCCCAGGTGTTTTCTGCAGGATTTTCCTGGCTGTTGGAGCTCTCCCAGAAAAACGAATGAAGCAATTTTTTATTTAATTTCATTTTTTGGACTCCATTTCCAAAGCTCTCTCCACTTCCTGGGGTTTATTCTCTGAAGTTCTCCCTCCATTTTCCTTCATCTCCATCCTGGTGTCCCAATTTCCCCACCTTGTTCCCAATGAGTTTTTTTGCAGTTAATTTAATATGAAGACATTTAATTAGAAAGGGTTTGGTTGGGTTTATTTGTTCTTTCCTGACCTGCTGCCCACTTTGCTCCTTGGCTGCAGTTCCAGGCTCAAGGCTGCAGGAAATTTGGCAATCCCAGATTCTTGGGTGTGTTTGATTTAAATGTAATTGAAATATAAATTTAATTTTAATTTAATTTAAAGCTGGGGGTGCTGTGGATGCACAAAAAGGGGGAGAGACTTCCCTGAGTGGGGCAGGAAAAATAAACTGGGGAAAAAAACAGGGAAAAATAAAAGAGCAGCACATGAAATAATTGGGGAAATAAATGGCCTGGGAGGCTTTTGGAAAATAAACTGGATCAATAAAGCAGGAGCAGCTCTGCAGGATTTGGCTTTTTGAAGTTTCCTGGGCAAAGCGTGGGCAGGGAAATCCAGCCCGGGTTTGGTTCAAGTGGAATTGGGATTTTTGCTGCTCCTTCCATCGGATTCCATCCCCGGCACTGAATTATTCAAATCCCTGGAGGAGCTGTGTTAATTGAGGGAGGGAATGGGGAAGGGCTGGGGACAGGAGGGGAATTGTGGCATGGAATGAGGAGGGATCCTGGGAGGGAGAGGATGGCACCCAGGGCTCCTCTTGGAATTATTATTATTATTACTATTATTATTATTATTACTATTATTATTTATTTTTATTTTTATTTTTATTTTTATTTTTATTTTTATTTTTATTTTTATTTTTATTTTTATTTTTAATTATTATTCTCATTTTCATTATTTTCATTATCATCATTACTATCATTAGTATTTTATTTTTATTATTATATTGCTATATTTTATTTTTTATTATTTTATTGATTTTATTATTTTATGTTATTTATTTATTATTATCCTCTTGCTCCCAGCAGCAGCTCCCTGGATCCCTGCAGGAAAGGCAAGGATTTTTCATGGATTTCATGCAGCTGGTGGGGGATCAACTGGCCAAACTGGGAGAACTGGGACAGCCCTGGGAGCAGGGATGAGCTCCTGAGGGTCCCTCTGGAATTCTTGCCTGCGTTCCTTGGCAAATTCTGATCCCTGAAGCACAAAAAAATCCCAGGATTTTGTTCCCAGAGCTCCCTCAGGCTCAGCCATTCCCCTGCTGAGGGTTTTGGGAATGGATGGAGTTTCCAGATGGATTTGTTTGGGTGTGGCCAAAATTCCTTGGAATGCTGATCAAATCCAGGCAATTTTGGGAAAGCAGAGCCCAGCACTCCCTGCATCCCATGGGCAGCTCCAGGGGGCTGATCCCAAAACCTCTGCTCCTGTCCATAGCTTGGAAATCCTGCTATTGTGGGTAATTAAAATCTCCTAATTAAATTAAGCTCCATCTGGCTGAGCCCGGCGAGCCAAGGAGGGCGTTAATTAAAGATCCCAAGGTTTGCTGAGACCCAGGGCTGGGATGAGCAAATCCCCGTCCGTGGAAAGGGCTGGAGCAGCCCAAAATCCGGGAGAATCCGAGGGGAGGGAAAATCCAGGAATGGCTCGGATTCCTCCTGGGAAAAATCAGCTGGAGACGGGAGCGGGTGGGAATGGGATGGGAATGGGAATGGGAATGGGAATGGGATGGAAATGGGAATGGGATGGGAATGGGATGGAAATGGGAATGGGATGGGAATGGGAATGGAAAGGAAATGGGAATGGGAATGGAATGGGAATAAAATGAAAATGGGAATGGGAATAAAATGGGAATGGGAATGGAATGGAATGGGAATAAAATGGGAATGAGAATGGAATGGAATGGGAATAAAATGGGAATGGGAATGGAATGGAATGGGAATGAGAATGGGAATCGGAATGGGAATAAAATGGGAATGGAATGGGAATAAAATGGGAATGGGAATATTCCAGACTGGATTTCAGCATGGAGGGGGATGTGTCAGGTCCTAGAGATGAGATGGAGCAGAGTTAAAACCTGCTGCAGTTCCGAAGGTTTGGAAAACACCGGGTGCTCCAGCACTGCCTCACCCCTCGTTATCCATCATTCCCTGTGCAGAATCCACCAGGAATCTCCTTCAGCGCCGTCTCTTCCCTGGGTTTGCCATTGGAATTGTGTTTTCCTGAGCAGGACACGACATTCCAGAACCCCCGTGCCTGGAGCTCGGGATTCCCTCCCACTCTGGGCTGCTCTCCCTGGATGGAAGTGGCCATGCTGGATCCAGTTTGGAACAGAGACACTGGAAAACCCTGGGAACGTGGGAACCCTCCCTGCTCCCTGCCTTATCCTCTCAGCATTCCCAGATTTCCACAGCCACCCCAATTCCATGGATGGTGGGAGCAGCAGCTCCCAAAGCCGGGAGCCCCCCTGGAATGGGGTGGGGGCTGCTCCATCCCAGCCATCCTGAGCCGTTCCCGAGGGAGCCGGGCGCGTTCCGCGGCTCCGGAGCCCGTCCTGAATTATTGACGGCGTTTCCACGGCAGGCAGGGCTGGGATCCGAGCTGGGAATTCTCTGCTCAGGCCTCGGAGTCCGGGGGGATTTGTGCTGGGGCTGGATGAGTTTTCCATTCCTGTCCTTGCCAGCTTTCCCTGTTGTTTTATTCCAGGTCTGAGTTCTCCATCCTCCCAAACTTCCCTCTCCCGCTATCCCATTGCTTCTCCTGCCCATGAACCCCAGGAGTGCTGGCTTCCAGCATTCCCAGGAGCTGCTCCCTGATCCCAGGGATCCTGCAGCCCTCGGGAGGAGCCCCTGGAGCTGGAAAAGCCCCCACAGCCATGGAAAACCGGGCAGGAGCCACTGGAGCCATCCAGCCTCTTCCTTGGGGATTGCATCCCAATCCTTTGGGATTGCGGCCCTGTGGGAGCACCTGGGATCCTTCCCTCCCTGAAATCCACCCCTGGGTGCCGGGAGAGGGTTTGGGATGGGATTCCCGAGGTTTTCCCTCCCCCTCGGCACAGGACAATCCATGGATGGGGAGAGCTCGGGGGTGGCAGCTCCATCCCAGCAGAGCTCTGTCCTGAGCCGTGCATGGGAGGGAAAACCATCCCAGAACCTGCTGGAAAACCGGGAATTTCTGACATCGCTGTCTGTGGGGCAGGGCCGGCCTTTGGGGTCTGGCTGTGATGGGGAAACCGGGAAAACTCCTGGATCAAAGGCAGGAGCAGCGCCAGCACCGGCAGTTCCAGGGATGCTCGGCCCCGCTCGGCTCCGGGGATGGCTTTGGGGTGGCTTTGGGGTGGATTTGGGATGCGGGGATTTTTCCTGGGGCGCTGCTGCTCCCGCAGCTCCTGCGCGGCTCCTGGAGCAGGAATTCTCCTCCCCAGGCTGGAATCATGGCCCGTCCTGGTCTCCTTAGAAACGGCGGCTCCGCATCCCCCCGGCGGCAGCCGCGCATCCTTGGAGCTCCTCCTGCTCCCGCCGCCGGTTCCCCGCGATTCCTCCGCATTTCTCCAACTTTTGTGCCGGGATTTCTTTGCGTTTGGTTTGTTTTTTAATGAGAGAATTTTAACGGTTTTTGTGTCTCCTTCCTCCCACAAACCCGAGTCCTTCGGGAATGTTTTTAGTTCCCCACATTTCCCCCTCCCTCCCCTCCTCAATCCAAACTCGCTCCCGTTATTTCCTGGAAAGCTGAAATTTCCCGGAGCTTTTCCCAACTTTTGGGGCTCCGTGAGGAAAATCTCCTCATGGATTCTGGGTTTTGGGGAGCAGGTCCTGGCTGGATGTGAGAGCTCATCCTGAAATTCTGCCAGCAGCCAGCAAAGAGCTCTGGAGAAGGGATTTATTTTGGGAATAAATAAATTTTGGGAAGCGCAAACCCAGCTCCGGGGGCAGGACCTGTCCTGTGAGGGTGGGGAGGAATTTTTGGAGCTGGCCTGGTGCTCTGGATTCAGGGAATTCAGGGGGGAAAGGGAAGGGAAGTGGCTTTTTTTGGTCTTTTCTGGAGGAGGGAAGGTGCCAGGGGAGGTGGGAGACGGAAGTTTGGATGGCTGCGAAGGGGAGGAGGTTGGGAATGCCCCAAAAATAGGAGCCTGAAATTTGGATGTCTGGGAAGGGGAGGAGATGGGAACACCTGGGAGCTGGGAATACCCACATAGGTGAGAGACTGAAATTCGGGTGTCTGGGGAAGGGGAGGGAATTGGGAACATCACAAAAATGGGAAACTGAGGTTTGGATCCCTGGGGAAGGGGAGGAAATTGGGAACACCAGAAAAATGGGAACCTGAGGTTTGGATCCCTGGGGAAGGGGAGGAAATTGGGAACACCAGAAAAATGGGAACCTGAGGTTTGGAATCCTGGGGAAGGGGAGGAAATTGGGAATACCCACATAAAGGGAGTCTGGGAGCCCAGGTCCTGGCAGACCAAAGCTGGAGCCGGACTCGGGCCTGGATCGTGGCCATCATTCCCAACCCCACACGTTTGTTTTCCTTCTCCTCCCACAAAAAACACCCACAAAAAACTCTGGCCCTGTCTCGGTGCCACCGTGAGTGCTTTATTCCCTCCCCGGGGCGGCGCGGGGCAGTTCCCGTTCCTCGTTCCTTCCCTGGGAATGGAATCCCGGCCCCGAGCTCCCGTTCCCACCCCTGTGCCCGGGAACCGCGGCGCCGGGAGTGGGGCAGGGATCGGGATTGGGGCAGGGATCGGGGCTGGGATTGGGGCAGGAATCAGTGGCACCATCAGGCGGCTTTTCCCCCTTTCCCGAGCTCTTCCCGCTCTCCAGGGGCTGCGACCCTTCCTCCAAAGGAGCCCTTTTAACCCGGAGCCCCCAACCCCAACCAGGCCGAGCCATTATTGCACTGAGGAAATCGAGTCCCGACCGTGGCTCTGTCCTGATCCCACATCCCGAATCCAGCCCTCGTTCCCCCTGATCCCACATCCCAAATCCAGCCCTCGTTCCCCATCCCGGGGCTGCCGCTGCCGCTCTTCCACCGGGGAAAACGGGAAATTCTTCTCTTCCTTCCATGCCTGGGATTTCCAGAGAGCATCCCCTGCTCCAAAGTCATCCGCATCCCTCCCTTCTGCCCCTGGTTCCCCCAGGATCTCGGGAATCGCTGTCCAGGAATCACGACCCCAGAATTGTGGCCAGGGAATCGCAGCCTGGGAATCTCTGCCTCTGGAATCTCTGCCAGGGAATGGAGGCCCAGGAATCCCGGGAATCACTGTCCCAGAATCACAGCCTGGGAATTGCTGCCCAGGAATGGTGGCCCAGGAATCCCAAGGATCGCTGTCCCAGAATCGCGACCCCGGAATTGCTGTCCTGGAATCGTGACCCCAGAATCTCTGGCAGAGAATGGCGACCCAGGAACTGTGGCCCAGGAATCCCGGGAATCACTGTCCCAGAATCACAGCCCCGAAATCCCAGCCTGGGAATCGCGGCCCCGGAATCATGACCCGGGAATCCAAGCCTGGGAATCGCAGTCCCAGAATCCCAGCCCGGGAATCGTGGCCCCGGAATCGCCGCCCAGGAATGGTGGCCCCAGGAATTGCTGTCCCAGAATCGTGACCCGGGAATCCCAGCCTGGGAATCACTGTCCCAGAATCCCAGCCTGGGAATCGCTGTCCCAGAACCCCAGAATCGCTGCCCAGGAATGGTGGCCCAGGAATCTCAGGAATCGCTGCCCCGGGATCCTGGGATTCGGTGCCCCAGGAAAGGTGGGAATCGCTACCTGGGAATGGCAGCCCCAGGAATCCCAAGAATTGCTGCCCCAGAATCCTGGGATTCGGTGCCCGGGAATCGCTGCCCGGTAATGGTGGCCCAGGAATCGCGGGAATCGCTGCCCCGGGATCCTGGGATTGGGTGCCCTGGGAATCCCGGGATTCAGTGCCCCGGGAACCTCGGGAATCTCCGTCCCGGGGCTCACCCCGAGGGGAAGTAGGGCCGCTGGCTGTGGCGGTTGTAGTCGGGACACACCTTCTGCACCAGGCGGTAGTCGCTGCTGTAGAAGGTGACGTAGACGCAGACGGCGCGGAAGGGCTGCGAGCACAGCCAGGCCGCGCGGCTCTGCGTGTGCTCCTGCGAGCACGTCTTGGCCGGGTCGAAGGTGCACAGCGACGTCTTCCTGGCCCGCGCCACCTGCTCCGACTCCACGCGGCAGTTGAACACCTTGGACTCCTTGGCCTCCATGAAGATCTGCTGCTCCAGGTCGAACTGCACGGCCTTGGTGGGCGGCACGAGGCTCACGGAGATGTTGCCGTGGCCCGTGGAGTTGTGCTGGAAGAAGACGTTCACGCTGCCGTTGCCGTGATCCACCACCTTGCCCGTGATCAGCAGGTTCAGCTTCACCGTCTTGATGTTGGAGTAAAAGTCTCCCCAGCCGAAAAGCTTCTGCAGGGCCCTGCCCGGGGCTGGCCGAGGGTCCCGCTGTGCCCGGGGACCGAGCTCCAACGCGGGCCGGTGAACCGGGAGCTCCAGCCCGTCCCGGTTCCCCGGGGCCCCCCCGAGCTCCCGGGAGGCGCTGCCCGGCCCCGGCAGGCTCCGGTTCTGCGGCGGGGCCGGGCTCAGCCCCGGGAGGGGCTTTGGGGAGAGCAGCTCCTGCAGCTTTGGGGCTCTGCCACGGGCCCGGGGCTCGCCTGGATCGGCTCCTTTCCCGGGGTCCTCTGGAGCGCACAACACCTGGATGGGGGGCATGGAGGAGCTGCGGGTGGCACCGAGCCCTGCCAGTGTCACCCAGCCTTGCCAGCCCCTTCCCCAGTGTCACCCACCCCTTCCAGCCCCTTTCCCGGTGTCACCCAGCCCTGCCAGCCCCTTCCCCAGCCTCGCTGCCCCCATTTCCCCTTTATGCTCCTCTGTTTCCCCTCTGGCAGCGGCACCTCCAGCTCTCCTCCCTCCCGGCCGCCCCGGGAATGGGTGCGAGCAGCCAGGATGGCTCCGATTCTGTTTCTGCCCGCTCAGAGCACAGCCCCTGCACCCCCTGTGCCCTCACCCCCACCCCTGTCCCCCCTCCATCCCCGCCAGGGGCAGGGGGACAGCGCAGGACAAGGGACAGCGGAGCGGAGCTGTCACCGGGAGCTGCCCCGGGCTCCTGCGCCAGCTCCGCTCCCGGAACCCCCAAACCCCACACCCAGGGGGTCTGGGGGCACCCGGGGGGGCTGTGGGACCCGAAAACCCCGGCGTGCCCGGGGCTGACCCGGCCGAGGGGGCGGCGGGAAGCGGAGGAAGCTCCGGGGAGCTCCGGCCCGGCCCCGGCTCTGCCCCAGCCCTCCCCGGCTGCCGAGCGGGGTTTGGGGCTGCGGATCTCTGGGGCGATCCGGAGCCTTCTCCTCGCAGCCCTGCCCGCTCCCCGCGGCCGAATCGCAGAAGTTTTGGGACGCGTTTCCTCCCGGGGATGCGGGCTCGGCTTTGGGGATCCCCGCACGCCCCCTGCCCGAGGCTGCGCGACCCCCGGCGCCCCCGTCCCCCCCTGCCCGCCCGGCGCTCACCAGCAGCGCGATGCTGCCCTGGAGGAGGAGGAGGACGCAGCTCCGAGGAAGAAGATGCATTTTCCAGCCGGCGCCGCCGCCTTCTCGGCGGCTCCGCTTTCGGGGAGGCTTTCGCCGGGATTTTCCTCCTCTTTCCGTCTTTCCCTCCCTTCTCCTCCGGCGTCAGCGAGGGGAACGGGGGGGTCCCCGTGCGGAGCTGTCCCTACGGGCCCCCCCGGCCCATGGTGGCCCCGGCAGCTCCCGCCGCCCCGCGGGGCCGCTCCGGGTCCGGGCGAGGCGCGGCGGCTCCACCGGCGGCCGCTGCCGTGTCCGCGTCCCCCGGGCTGTCCCCTCCCCGTCCCCGTGCCCGCCCCGCCGCCTCCCGGGCCCCGCGGCCGCCCCTGCGCCCCCCGCCCGCCCGGGGCTCAGGGAAACTCCGCTCCATGCCCGGCTCGCTCCATCCCCGCCCGCTCCATCCCCGCCCGCTCCGGCTCCGCTCCCGCCTCCCCCGCCAGGTGCCGGGGCCGAGCGGCACCTCCGGAGTAACCCTTTGGTGCCCGCGGCCCAGCGGAGCCCCCCGAGGGGTCCCTGGGGGGCTCTGGGGGGCTCTGCAAAGTCCCCATCGCTCTCTCATGAGGGGCAGCACTGAGAACGGGATGGGGGCACAGGGGGGACACGCGGGGGTCTCAGCTCTGTCCTTGTCGCCGGCATCGCCCTCTGGGATCGGCCCCATCCCTCCATCCAGGGAAAGGCAAAAGTCTTTGATCACCTCGGATTCCAGTTGATCCATAAAGGAACGGCAGGGATCCCCTAGAAAGGAGCCAGAGGCCGCTGGTTGGGATCTGTGCTGGCTTTTAGCCCGTGGAGGGCAGCAGTTCTCCTTCTCCCACCTTCCAGGAGAAGTTGGAACACCGGGAATCAACTTCCCAAGGGCAGGACTGGGATCAAACCCGGGATTCTTCCGCCCTGAGGAGAAAATCCCATTTCTTTACATCCCTTTGTGCTCCTCTCCACATCCCTCCCTCATCCCCCCCCTTTTCCCTGAGCTGCTTTGGGGTGCAAAAACCGGAGCGAATTCCCGGGAATGAATTTCCCCTTTCCCTGGGCTGCTTTGGGATGCAAAAACCGGAGCGAATTCCCGGGATGATCCCGGTTTGGAGCAGGATCGCTGCCGGCTCTGCCCCCAGACTCCCGGGGCCGGGTTTGGACCGGGATTTTTGGGAAGCGGAGCCAGGCTGGGGCCTGCAGCGCTGCTCGGCTCCTCCCGGAATCCTTGGAAAGCCGAACCCTGCTGGAAACCCGACCTTGGGCAGGAATTTCCTGGGAGCTGGGTCGGTTTTACTCCCTGGGGACACGGGAGGACAGAGGCACCACACGGGAATGGATTCCTCAGGGAAAGGTGGGATTTGGTGGCCTCGGAGCCTCTCCCATCCTCTCTGACCCTGCCATTCTCAGACTCCTCCTGAACCCCAGAGGAGATCCCGGCTCCTTCGCCAAAGGGAGCAAAAAGTGGCGGATTCCCCCCAAAATCCTCCCGGCACCCAGGGCCGGTAAATCCCAGCGGCGCCCGGGATCCAGGAGGATTTTGGTGGTGTTTTGGTGCCACCCGAGCCCCGGCGGCGCTGCCAGGCCGGTAAATCCCAGCGGCCGCCGGGATCCAGGAGCACCGGAGGGGGATTTTGGTGGGAGCCGGTGCTGCCAGGCCCTTCCCGGCGCTTCTTTCCCGGGTTTCTGTTGCCCTCTAGCGGGACCCGCGCTGGGAAGAGCGGCCGGGACCGGGGGGGGCTCGGCCGTGCCGGGAAACCGCGGGGTGAGAACCGGGAAAGGGGAGAAAAACGGGCCCGGGAGCGACCCAAAGCCGCTCCCCATCCCCGGCTCGGCTTTGGGGAACGAGGAGTTCCAGAACCGGGGATGGGAGAGGCAGAACCGGCCGG
>JAWWEX010000124.1:573862-584270 GCA_035583215.1 Arremon brunneinucha | reverse complement strand
TCTGGGGTGTTGGGATGGGAGAAAAGGGGGAATCAGAGCAATCCCCCCCTCTTTGGGGTGGTTTCTGGCAGCCCCCCAGGCTCTGGGGTGTTGGGATGGGAGAAAAGGGGGAATTAGAGCAATTCCTCCCCTCTTTGGGGTGTTTCTGGCAGCCCCCTGGGCTCTGGGGTGTTGGGATGGGAGAAAAGGGGGAATCAGAGCAATCCCCCCCTCTTTGGGGTGTTTCTGGCAGCCCCCCGGGTTTCAGCAGGGCCGGGCTTTTTGCAGAGGATTTTTCCGGAACGATTCCCCCCCCGAGGGTCGGGAACGCGGCCAAGGGAGTGCTCGGAGGAGGCAGCCCCGGGTGCAGGTGGGGACCCTCGGCCCTGGGCCGTGCCCACATTCCTGGGGCGCAGTCTGGAGGCCGTGACAGCAGCGGGGCTGCCTCCGCCTGCCCGGCCCGAGGCAGCGGCATCCGGGGGGATCCAGGGGGATCCAGGGGGATCCAAACATGTCCAGGAGGATCCAGAGGGATCCAGAGGGATCCAAACATGTCCAGGGGGATCCGGGGGATCCAAACATGTCCAGGGGGATCCAAACATGTCCAGGGGGATCCAGAGGGATCCAAACATGTCCAGGGGGACCCAGGGGGAATCTAGGGGGATGCAGGGGGATCTGGATGTGTCCAGCAGGATCCAGAGGGATCCAAACATGTCCAGGGGGATCCAGGGGGATCCAAACATGTCCAGGGGGATCCAGAGGGAATCTAGGGGGATCCACAGGGATCCAGAGGGAATCTAGGGGGATCCAGGGGGATCTGGGTGTGTCCAGTGGGATCCAGCATGATCCGGGGGGATTCAGGGGGATCCAGGTGTTAAATGGGGGTTCCAGAGGGTTCCAGGGCCACAGGGCTCCTGTCCCCATCCCCGCAAGGGACAGATGCAGGGTTTGCAGGTTTCCTTCCCTCCACACCCCAAAATCCCTCTCAGGGAAGGGCTGAGGGTGGGGAGGAGCTTTTCCCTTGGTGGGATCTATCCCTCACTGGGATCCATCCCTCGCTGGGATCCATCCCTCGCTGGGATCCATCCCCCATTGGGATCCCTCAGTGGGATCCATTCCTCACTGGGATCCATCCCCTCACTGGGATCCCTCACTGGGGTCCATCCCTTATTGGGATCCATCCCCCATTGGGATCCCTCTCTGGGATCCATCCCTCACTGGGATCCCTCTCTGGGATCCATCCCCTCATCCAGGAGGGATCCAGCCCCGTTTCCCGGCCGGGCTCAGGGAGGCAGAGCTGTCCATCGATTTCTCAGGACGCTGAGGTATTTTTAGCCCTGCCCTGGCTCTGCTCCTCCAGCTCTGGCTCTGTTCTTCCAGCCTCCTCTGCCTCCTGTCTGCTCCATCCTCATCCCAAACCCTTCTGTGCACACCCCAATCCCCCTGAGCACACCCCAATCCCCCCCTGTGCCTGACAGCACTGCCCAGACCCCGCTGTGGGGCCGTGCCCTTCCCCACACCCCAAACTTCCATTTTGGGGAAGAATCCCCCATTTTAACCCATCCTTTCCCCAGAATGTGGCCCGATCCCCTCTTGGCTCAGCACAGGGGTGACCAGGGGACACTGTGACACTCAAGGGGGCGCAGGGGGGTGTTTGGGGTACTCACTGTCAGCACAGGGGTGTGACCAGGGGACGCTGTGACACTTTGGGGGGCACAGGGGGTTTTTGGGGTACTCACTGTCCAGGCAGGGCTCGCACAGGGGTGTGACATGGGGACACTGTGACACTTTGGGGGGCACAAGGAAGGTGTTTGGGGTACTCACTGTCAGCACAGGGGTGTGACCAGGGGACGCTGTGACACTTTGGGGGGCACAGGGGGTTTTTGGGGTACTCACTGTCCAGGCAGGGCTCGCACACCGTCTGGTTGACCCCGCAGGGCTGCACCACGCCCTCGCCCACGTTGCAGAGGCGGCAGCACTCCCCGCCCAACGTGAACAGCCTGGAGGCACAATCGTCCTTGGAGGCGCCGGCCCCGGGGCCCTGAGGAGAGCAGAGCCCAGAGGTCACCTCTGTCACCTCTGTCACCCTCAGATGTGACAGCCAGGGAGGGGCCCGCTCTGGGGACACCCCACTCTGCTGAATGGTGATTTGGGGAGAAAAGTGCTTTTCCAGGCAAAATTCACTCCTTGGAAAGGGTCCTGCTGAGTTCTGTGCTGGAGGGAGCCGGGAGGGTCCTCAGGGGGGTTTTGGGGTGATGTGAACTCTGTTTGTCCCTGTCCCTCCCTCAGCCACCTCCCCTAAGCCATCCTGGGGGGCTCAGCCCTTCCCAGCCTGGGAATGGGAGAGGAGAGGAGGAATCCCTGCCCCCAAGGAGGGTCTGGGGGGCTCCTCTGCCCCCCCAAAACCCCCCGGGAAACGGGACAGAAATGGGGAACTGAGGGAGCAGCAGGAGCCTGGGCGACCTCCCTCCCTGCCTGGTGACACCGGGGTGTCCCTGCAGGTACAACCCGACAGGTACAACCTGTCACCACACCTGAACGCCGCCAACACCCCTCGGGGGTCTGCACCCCGGGCAGGGCCGAGTTGCCCCCCAAAACCCCCGTGGGGTGCAGGAGCCCTGTGTCCCACCGGTCCCATCCCTGCCAGGCCCCTCTGCCCCCCACCCACCCACCGACCCCCGGCCGATGCTGGGCAGGGGGGCAGAGCCCCTCGGGAGCGTCTGGCGGCCTCGTCAGCGCCTTGGCCGCGTCCCCGCGCTCGGAGCGGCGCTCGGGGCTCCGCATCCGGCGGGGCCGAGACAATGGAGCGCCAATTGCAGGCGGCTGAATGACAAAGTGCTCCAATTACCCCGCGCTGCGAGGCGGCCGCTCCCGCTCCCCCGCCCCGCCAGCCCGCCCTGGCAGCCCCTTCTTCCAGAGCCCTTCTCCAGAACCCTTTTCCAGACCCTTTTTCCAGATCCTTTTCCCAGACCCTTTTTCCAAACCCTTTTTCCCGACCCTTTCCCAGAACAGTTTCCCAGACCTTTTTTTCCAGATCCTTTTCCCAGGCCCTTTTTCCAGATCATTTTCCCAGATCCTTTTCCCAGGCCCTTTTTGCAAACCCTTTTTTTCCAGACCCTTTTCCTGAACCTTTTCCCAGAACATTTCCCCAGATCATTTTTCCAACTCCTTTTTCCAGATCCTTTTCCCAGCCCCTTTTTGCTTTCCCAGAACATTTTCCCAGTTCCTTTTCTAGCCCCTTTTCCCAGCCCCTTTTCCCAGGCTCTATTTCCAGACCCTTACAGAGATCCTTTTTCCAACTCCTTTTCTCATCCCCTTTTCCCAGCCCTTTCTCCAGACCCTTTTCTCAGCCCTTTTTCCAAGCCCTTTTCCCAGACCCTTTTCCAAACCCTTTTCCCAGAACATTTCCCCAGATCATTTTTCCAACTCCTTTTTCCAGATCCTTTTCCCAGGCTCTATTTCCAGACCCTTTCCCAGATCCTTTTTCCAACCCCTTTTCCCATCCCCTTTCCCAGCCCCTTTTCCCAGGCCCTTTTCTCACCCCCTGTTTCCAAACCCTTTCTCCAGACCATTTTTCCAGCCCTTTTCCAGCCCCTTTCCCACTCCAGGCAGGCAGGAGGGATTGGAATATCGAGCACCCCAAATGTCCCCTGGGAATGGTTTGGGGTGAGGCTGTGCCCTCACCTGTGGGGCACATTTGGGGTTTTGGGGCCCAGCTGGGCACGGCCCATCCTGAGCTCCTCTGGGGCAGCGTTTGGACGCTCACAGATCCCCGGGATGTGATTCCAGGGGCCGGGAATGGGGCTGGGTGTGAGTGGTGATGGGGCTGGGCATGGGGCACCCAGAGCATCCCATGATCCCAGAGACCCCAGAACTTCCAGGGATCCCGGAGAATCCCACAATTCCAGAGATCCCAGAGATCCCAGAGATGTTCCAGAGACAGCTTTCCCTGATCCCAGAGCATCTGGGTGGTCCCAAAACTTCCAGAGATCCCAGAGCATCCCATGATCCCAGATCTTCCAGATCTTCCCTCAATCCCAGAGCATCCCTCAATCCCAGAGCATACCCTGATCCCAAATCTTCCAGAGATCCCAGAGATCCCAGAGCATCCAAAAACCCCAGATCTTCCCCTGATCCCAGAGTATCCCATGATCCCAGATCTTCCCCTGATCCCAAAGCACCCAAAGATCCCAGACCATCCCGCAATCCCCGAGTTTCCAGGGATCCCAGACCTTCCCCTGATCCCAGATCTACCTCCAATCCCAGAATTTCCCCCGATCCCAAATCTTCCCCTGATCCCAGACCCTCCATCTCCCCCACAGCTGTGAGCTGCCCGCTTGGGATGGGCCTGGCCGGGCCACCCGGTCCCTCTCCCGGGACACCCGGTCCCATTCCGGGCCCACCCGGTCCCATTCCAGGCCCACCCGGTCCCATTCCGGGCCCACCCGGACCCATTCCGGGCCCACCCGGTCCCTCTCCAAGGCCACCCGTCCCCTCCATCCCGGCTCCCCGCCCACGCTCCCGGCGCTCCACGTTAAAGGCGATTCCCCGCTCCAGGTGCCGCGGGCCCCCCTCGTTCCGGGGGTTCCCCTCGGGGCTGGGGGCTCCGAGCCCCCCCGAGCCTGGGCAGGGGCACCTGGCCCGCGTTAGGCCGCGGAACCGCCGCGCTGTGAGCGCGGCTGGCGGTGACAAAGGCGCGGAATGAACGCCATAAAGCATCCTGACAGCTGGCCCGGCCCGGAGGGCGCGGGCGGCACCTCGGGAAGCTCCGAGCGGCGTTTGGAGGCGGCTCGGGGGGGGCTGGAGCCCGGGCAGGCGCTGTGGGTGAGGACGGAGCCGCTCCGAGCGGGATTTGGGAGCCCTGGAGCGGCCGCACGGGGCAGGGGATGCTCCAGTGGAGCCGAGATCCGAGATCCGAGAGCGCTCTGCCTCTCTTGGCCGAGCCCCGCGCTGGGAGAGGCCAAATCCCAAATCCCTGCTCCCAAATCCCTGCTCCCAAACCCCGGCTCCCAGATCCCCGCTCCCAAACCCCGCTCCCAGCAGTTCCCGAACTTTGGGGCTGCTCCGGCTGGACCTGGGAGGTACCGAGCGGGGGGCGCGGGGTCCCGGGGAGTCCTGAGGGGTCTCGGGGGGTCCCGGGGTGCGGGCACAGCTTGGGGGGGCACAGCCGGGTCCCCGTTGTGCCCCCGGACACTCGCAGCCCCGCAGGTGCAGCCCCGCAGGGCAGAGCCAGCCCCGGAGGTGACCCCGGACAGGGCAGCGGCGATTTGGGGACATCCGCAGCGGCCAGGGGGGCGGAGGGCGATGCCCGGGGCGGGGAATGGTTGGGATCCATCCGGCCGGGACAGCTCCGGTCCCCGCCCCGGTCCCGGGGGGCTTTGGGCACCCCAATGCCGAGGGGGTGACGGGGGAAGGACGGGGAAAGGGGCCGTGCCAGCCCCGCTCCGCTCCGCAGCGCTGAACTCCGCCTTTAATATCCTGCCCGAGGGGCGTCCGGCTGCCTGACAGCCCCCCTGGGACCCCCGGCAAATCCCGGCCCCAAACAGCCCCGATCCTGCCCCAGCCGCGGGTCTGAACCCCCCCGGCCCCTCTCCCCTCCCTGCTGCCCCCCTGCCCCTGCCCTGAAGTTTTTGGTCTGGAACACACAGCGAGGGCTCTGCGGGGGGAGAAGGGGCTGAGCCTGAGCTCCGGGGCAGATCGGAGCCGGGAAAGTCCGGGAGGGGTTTGGGGGTGCGTGGGGGGCGGTGATGGAGGCGCTGGGGGGGTTCTGCCCCCGCTGCCCTCGCCTGGGGCTCCATCACCCTTTGCATTGCCAGAGCGGGGACAGCGGCACCGGAGGGGCTGCGGGACCCCCAACCCCACCCAGCTCCCCTCCGCACCCCAAGAGCTCTGCCCGCCCCCCCCCCGGGGCTCTCCGGTGCCCCCGGGACCCTCCAGCCCCGCTCGGGGTGTCCCTGCCCCTCACCCGCGGGGGTCCCACACCGGGGGCCCCCGAACCCCCCGTGTGAAACCCCCCGGACCCCCCGAACCCCCCATCCCGGGACCCCCCGAACCCCCCGTGTGAAGCCCCCGGGCCCCTCCATCCCTTCCCCGCCCGGTGCCGCCGCGGGGACTCCCCGTGCCCCGGAGCCTCCGGTGCCGCTCCCGGTGTCCCCGGGACGCTCCATCCCCTCCCCGCGGGGCTCGGGGGCGGCCCGGGCGCTGCTCCCGCACTCACCGCCCGCAGCAGCAGCAGCAGCAGCGGCAGGAGCCCGGCCATGGCGGGGCAGCGGCGCCGGTGCCACCCCCGGAGCGGAGCGGAGCGGAGCGGAGCGCGGCCGGGCTGCCCGAGCTCTGCCGCTCTCCGCCGCGGCGGGGCCAGAAAAGGCTGCGAGTCCCTCCTCCCCCTCCTCCTCCTCCTCATCATCACCATCATCATCCCCGCCCCCGGAGCATCACGGAGCGGCCGAGCCCGCACCCTCCGCCGCCGCCGCCACACAAAGCCCGAGAGCCCCCGGAGCCTCCCCGAGCCCCCCCGGGACCCCCCGGGACCCCCCGGTCCCCCCGGACCCCGAGCGCTTTTGGGGCGCGCTGGCCCCGAGCGCTTCAGCCCCTCCATCGCTTTCCCTCCTGCGCTGTCTGTCCGTCCTTCAGCCCCTCCGCATCCCCGCCTCTCCCCGTCCGTCTGTCCGTCTGTCCGTCTGTCTGTCTGTCTGTCTGTCCGTCCCGGTCCCCGTGTCCCCAGCGGGGTGGGGTCGCCGATGGCACCGGGATGGGGGCACCAGCCCTGCTCCGGCCGCAGGGGACAAGGGACAAGGGACAAGGGACAAGGGACAAGGTCCCCACCCTGGGGACACCCCAGGCCTGTCCCAGCCCTGCGGGTGACACCGAGAGGCCCCCGAGGGGGACACGGGCGGGGGCTGAATTAAATCTTTGTATTTCTGCCCTCCACAGCGGAGAAATCCCATCTGGACCCTGAAAGGTCCCCGAGTGCCACCTCCTTTGTCCTGAAATGCCAGGGCTGGTTCCCTGTCCCGGCTCTGAAATGCCAGGGCTGGTTCCCCATCCCGCAGCGCCGTGTCACCCCTGGCACGGCTCTGAGATGCCAGGGCTGGTTCCCTGTCCCACAGCTCTGTGTCACCCTGTCCCTGCTCTGAAATGCCATCCCACAGCGCTGTGTCACCCCTGGCACGGCTCAGCGGGGTCACCCATCAATGCCAGGGGGTCACTGGTGCCACTGGGAGCGGCCCTGAGTCACTGGCACTGCCCCAAGGTGGCTCCTGTGGCTCCTGTGGCTCCTGTGGCCACGGCCCGGCGGATTTGGCCTCGTGTCCGTCCAGCTCCAGGTGTTTCCTGCCCGCTCCGGGCTCTGCAGGTGCTGCTGGGGCTCCCAAAACCCGGCAGTTCCCGGCCCTGCAGCCCCAGGTCCCGCTGGATTTGCTCTGCAAACACCAATTCAATTCTGGAGCCTCTGAGGAGCTCGGGCCGGCTGCTCCCGGCTCGGCCAGGGAAGGGCTGCTCGGAATTCCCTCTCTCAATTCCCTCTCTCAATTCCCTCTCTCAGTTCCCTCTCTCAGTTCCCTCTCTCGCGGCTCCTCCGCGCGACTCAAGCCGAGCCAGGGCTGCCGTTTGTTCTCCGTCACGGGCGGAACATCTGCGAGCCACATGGAGCCGAGTTCACAGCCAGGAACGCCACGCTGGGGCCAGGTGGGACCGGGCTGGAGCTGCCCGGGGCTGCCGTGCCCACCCGGGATTGGTTGGGGTGCCCACCCGGGATTGGGGTGCCCACCCGGGATTGGGGTGCCCACCCGGGTTTTTCTGGGATGCCCACCCAGGGTTTGGTTGGGGTGCCCACCTGGGTTTGGGGTGCCCACTTGGGGCTGGAATGCCCACCCGGGATTGGGGAGCCCACCCGAGTTTTTTTGGGGTGCCCACCCAGGGTTTGGTTAGGGTGCCCACCCAAGATTGGGATGCCCACCCAGGTTTTTTTGGGATGCCCACCCAGGGTTTGGTTGGGATGCCAGCCATAATCCCAGCGTTTTAACGGGTTTTTATGGGATCACCGATGGCACCGCAGCCCCAGCAGGACGGGAAGGGGTGACAGGACTTGCTGGGGACAAGGGCCACCATCCCTGGGGACATTCCCAGGAGCAGACAGTGACAGGACTTGCTGAGGCTGCAGGGGACAAGGGCCACCATCCCTGGGGACATTCCCAGAGCACACGGTGACAGGACTTGCAGGGGACAAGGGCCACCATCCCTGGGGACATCCCCGGAGCAGACGGGAGGCAGGGCTGGCACAGCGGGGGAGCGGCCGCGGGATCCCACAATTAATTTACCGCAGCAAGTGGCAAATCCAGATGTTCCCGGATAAATCCCTCCTCCCCCTCCTCCTCCTTCTCCTCTCCCTCCTCCTCCTCCTCCCCCTCCTCCTCCCCCTGTGCTGGGGGCACCAAGGTCACGGCCCGCCGTCCCCGAACACCATCCCTGCCACCTCCGTGTCCGGTGCCAGCCTGGGAACCATCCCGGGAAATTCCCCAGCCCTGGAAGAGCCCAACTCGGTCTGCCCCATCCCACTGATCCCATCCCATTGATCCCATCCCATTGATCCCATCCCATCCCATTGATCCCATCCCATCCCATCCCATCCCTGCCCTGGATGCAGCCTGGGGAAAGTGGGGAGTGCTCTGGGAAATCGGCTCCGATGGGAGATTTTCCCATTAGGATGGGGCTGTGATTCCTACAGGGATGGGGTCAGTCATCCCAAGGAAATGGGGCCCAGTTATCCCATGGAAATGGGGCTGTGATTCCTGTAGGAATTGGGGCTGTGATTCCATGGAAATGGGGTCTGTTATTCCATGGAAATGGGACCCAGTCATTCCATGGAAATGGGGCTGTTATTCCTACAGGGATGGGGTGATTTTTCCCATGGAAATGGGGCTGTGATTTCTGTAGGAATGGGGTCAGTTATTCCATGGAAATGGGGCTGTGATTCCCATAGGAATGGGGCCCAGTTATCCCATGGAAATGGGGCCCAGTTGTTCCTACATGGATGGGGTCATTTATGCCATGGAAATGGGGCTGTGATTCCTGTAGGAATTCGGGCTGTGATTCCCATGGAATTAGGGCTGTTATTCCATGGAAATGGGGCCCAGTTGTTCCTACAGGGATGGGGTGATTCTGGTGTGGGTGGAGCAGGGAAGGTGAATTCCCATTGGGATGGGGGACACAGGGGACTTGGGGGACATGAGGGACACAGGGAACACAAGGGACACAGGGGACATGGGGGATTGGGGAACTTGGGGCACGTGGGGGACTCAGGGGACACAGGGGACATGAGGGACATGGGGGACACAGGATTGTCCCCCCTGGTGCTGCCCGGGGCCTCCCGAGCTCCCTCTGGGTTTGGGATGTGCCCCCAAATCTCCGAGCACCCCAAAAGCCCCAGGGCAGGAGGGACCCAGCTCTCCCCAAACCCCCCAATCCCACTCCCATCCCCTCTCGGGGAGTCCCCCCTTTTCCCTTGCATTTCCCTCCCTGGTTTCCAGGCCTGCAATTCCTCCCTCCCCGTTCCCTTTTCCCGTTCTCCCCGCGTTTCCCAGCCCATCCATCACCCTGCCGGCAGCCGGGGGTCGGGATGGATCCTCGGGCCCTTATAAGGCGAGAGCCGGGCCGGGCTGGGAAAAACAAACCCGGGGAGAAAGCAGGGCCGGGCAGCTCCCAAAACCCCGGGGAGAAAACCCCGGGAACGGGGAACGGGCACGGAGGGAGGACAGGACCACACCCGGCAGCGTTATCGATCGTTATCAATGATTGATCGATCCCGGCGGGGCCGGCTCTGCTTTGGGAGCCGATTGATCCCGGAGCTGCTGCTGGATCAGGAATTTCGCTGCCCGGAGGAAACGAACGAGTGTCAGCGGGGATGAGCCGGCCAAGAGGAGATTTTTTATTTTCCTTGGCTCAGGGCTGCGCTTTTCGCTGCGTTTGTCTCCCGTTTGGGGGTGGGGATTGGTTTTAATTGACTCAGAGCTCGGCTGGAGGAGAACGAGATAAAGGAGGAATGGAAGGGGGATGAATAGAAAGGAATAGAATTCAATAGAGATGAAATAGAAATTAAATAGGGAAAAAAAATAGAAATAAAATAGGCAAAAAAATTAGAAATAAAATAGGAAAAAATAGAAATAAAATAAGAAAAATTAGAAATAAAATAGAAAAAAATTAGAAATAATTTTTAATTAGGAAAAATATAGAAATTTATATTAGGAATATAAATAGGAATAGAAAATAGGAAAAAAAAAAGAAATAAAATAGAAATAAACCAGAAATAAAATAGAGGTAAATTAGAAACAAAATAGAGATAAATAGAACCGAGACGAATGGAATGGAATGGAATGGAATGGAATGGAATGGAATGGAATGGAATGGAATGGAATGGAATGGAATGGAATGG
>JAWWEX010000124.1:554011-568784 GCA_035583215.1 Arremon brunneinucha | reverse complement strand
GGCAGGATGGGACCCGACCCGGTCAGGATGGGACCCGACCCGGGCAGGATTGGACTCACCATGGGCAGGATTGGACCCAAGGGGGAGCAGGATTGGACCCACCCCCGGTCAGGATGGGACCCGACCCGGGCAGGATGGGACCCACCCGGGTCAGGATTGGACCCGACCTGGGCAGGATTGGACCCAAGGGGGAGCAGGATTGGACCCACCCCCGGTCAGGATGGGACCCGACCAGGTCAGGATTGGACCCATCCCCGGTCAGGATTGGACCCGACCTGGGCAGGATTGGACCCGACCTGGGCAGGATTGGACCCCATAGGTGGGCAGGATTGGACCCGACCCGGGCAGGATTGGGCCCAAAAGGGAAGAATGGAGAGTTTTGGGGGATTTTGAGGGATTTTGAGGGATTTTGGGGGGGTCCCCCCTCCGGGCCTGGTTTCCCAGCCCCTGTCCCCACTTTCTCTCCCCTGCAGGACGTTAAACCCCGCATTAAACCCGGCATTAAACCCGAGCCCAACTCGGGAGGAAATTCAAAGCTGCGCAATCCCAGGGCCGCGGCCGGGCCGGGTCAGAGGTTCGGGCGCTCACGCAGGGGATCGGGTCAGGATTCATTAAGTTCATTAACTCCCTTTTAATTGCGGCCCTTGCTGAGGACGCCGCGTTGCCTGAGGGGATGCGGGGTTTGGGGTGATGCGGAATTTGGGGAGTTACGGGGTTTAGGGGAATGCGGGGTTTGGCGTTGCGGGGTCTGGGGAATGCGGGGTTTGAGAATCTGCGGGGTTTGGGGGTTGCGGGTTTTGGGGGGCTGCGCTTTTCCCTGACCCAGCCCCAATTTCCTTGGCGCTGACAATTCCCAGCTCCGGGAGTTTTCCCGGATAACGCGGCCGGTTCCAGCGGGAGGAGTAAACCCGGTTAAGGCACCGAGGAGAGGCGAGAAGCCCCGGCGAGCGGCGGGGACCCCGGGCCGGCAGAACGGGACGGTCCCGCTCCCCCCGCGGCTCTGCGGGCACGGCACGGCCCGGCCCGGCACGGGGGGCTCAGCTCGGGGCTGCACCGGGTCAGGGTCACTCCCTGTGTGTTCCGGGACAATCCCGAACCCCCCGCGATCCCCATCCCCAAACCGGGGCCGCACCGGGTCAGTCCGTGCTGGGATCCGGGACAATCCCCGAGCGCCCAACCGGGGCAGCACCGGGTCAGGGCCAGTCCCTGTGTGTTCCGGGACAATCCCCAAATCCTCCGCGATCCCCAAACCGGGGCCGCACCGGGTCAGGGTCACTCCCTGTGGGTTCCGGGACAATCCCCGAACCCCCCGCGATTCCCAAACCCAAACCGGGGCCGCACGGGGTCAGTCCGTGCTGGGATCTGGGACAATCCCGAGCCCCCAACCGGGGCCGCATCGGGTCAGGGTCAGTCCGTGCTGGGATCCGGGACAATCCCCGAACCCTCCGCGATCCCCAAACCGGGGCTGTACCGGATCAGTCCCTGTAGGGTCCGGGACAATCCCGAGCCCCCCGCGATCCCCAAACCGGGGCCGCACCGGGTCAGTCCGTGCTGGGATCCGGGACAATCCCCGAGCCCCAAACCGGGGCCGCACCGGGTCAGGGTCGCTCCCTGCTGGAACCGGGACAATCCCCGAACCCCCAACCGGGGCCGCACCGGGTCAGGGTCAGTCCGTGCTGGATGCGGGACAATCCCGCTGTTCCCCATCCCCAACCCGGGTCTGTCCGGGGGTCCCGGTGCCCCCGGGGGTGTTTTCGTCCCCCCGGGCGGGGCTGTCTGGGCGGAAGGCAGGCTGGCTTTACAGCGCATTAATGAATTAAGCGGCACCGCGGGGCCGTGCGGACGGAGCTCAGAATGCAAACGGCCCTAACTCGATTTCTCTGACTTGCAAATCGCGGCAGGCAGCAAGGCCGAAATCACATTAGGGCCGTTTCCACTGCGAGCCGCGTCCTCGCTGGGCTTTAATGCAGTTTCGCTAATTGAATTGAAACGCTTATTGAGCTTAATTCGGGTTTGTGCCGGGCGCGGGGCTGGGCTGGGCTGGGACCCCCGGGCTGGGCTGGGACCCCCGGGATGGGCTGGGACCCCCAGATTGGGCTGGGCTGGGGCCCCCAGGTTGGGTTGGACCCCCCGGGATGGGCTGGGACCCTCGGGAAGGGCTGGGCTGGTATCTCTGAGCAGGGCTGGGACCCCCAGATTGGGCTGGGTTGAGACCCCCTGGACTGGCCTGGGACCCCCATGTTGGATGGGACCCCCGAGAAGGGCTGGGCTGGGATCAATGGGCTGGGCTGGGACCCTCAGAAAGGGCTGGGCTAGGACCCCCGGGACGGGCTGGGTTGGGATCCCTGGGCAGGGCTGGGACCCCCAGATTGGTCTGAGACCCTCGGGAAGGGCTGGGCTGGGACCTCCCTGGGCTGATCTGGGACCCCCAGGTTGGGTTGGGACCCCCCGAACTGGGCTGGGACCCCCGGAAATGCCGGGACCCCGAAGGATGGCGTGGGTGGGAGTGGGCTCAGCGCCAGCCCCACACCGGATTTGGGGCGACCCCCCCCCCCATTCCTGCCACCCCCCGGATTCCCCCCGGGTCCCCCCGGGCCCGGCGCGTTCGTGCCGCGGTTTGGGAGCGGCGGGGGGAGGAGAAGAGGCCGCGCTTTGTTCCCGTCCGTTCCCAGCCCGGGGGGCACAATGAGCCCTTCTTGGGCCGCCCGCGCTGCCCGCCGGGAAATGCCCCCCAAAAACGGCACCGGGGGCTGGGGGAGGGCGCAGGGAGGGGCTCGGGGGGGGGCGGTTCTGCTGCCATCCCAAATAACGGGGTTCCGGCCCAATTTGGGGTGCAATCCCAGAGCCACCCCAAATAACGGGGTTCCTGTGCTGGTTTGGGGTGCGGTTCTGCTGCCATCCCAAATAACGGGGTTCCAGCTCAATTTTGGGGTGCGGTTCTGCTGCCATCCCCCAGTAACGGGGTTCCAGCTCAATTTGGGGTGCAATCCCACAGCCAGTCCCCAATAACGGGGTTCCAGCTCAAATTGGGGTGCGGTTCTGCAGCCACCCCGCAGTAACGGGGTTCCTGTGCTGGTTTGGGGTGCGGTTCTGCTGCCATCCCCAAATAACGGGGTTTCGGCCCAATTTTGGGGTGCAATCCCACAGCCATCCCAATAACGGGGTCCCAGCACAGATTTGGGGTGCAATCACACAGCCAGTCCCCAATAACGGGGTTCCAGCTCAATTTGGGGTGCGGTTCTGCTGCCATCCCCAAATAACGGGGTTCGAGTTTAATTTGGGGTGCGGTTCTGCTGCCATCCCCAAATAACGGGGTTCCGGCCCAATTTTGGGGTGCAATCCCACAGCCACCCCCAGTAACGAGCTCCCAGCTCAATTTGGGGTGCAATCCCACAGCCACTCCCCCGTAACGGGGTTCCAGCTCAATTTTGGGGCGCGGTTCTGCTGCCATGCCCCGGTAATAGGGTTCCTGTGCGGGATTTTTTCCCTTTTTTCCCCATTTTCCGGGATTGCCGGAGCCAAAGGGAGAGCGCTGCTTCCCTCTAGCGGCTCCGGGGACGGGGGGGGACACGGCCGGGAATGTCCCGGTGTCCGTGGCTCAGGAAGGACAAGGAGATGCTGGAGAGGGCACGAAAATGATTTTGGGGTCTGGAGGAGCTCGGGTGAGGAGAGAGAGGGAGCTGGGCCCGGTGAGACTGGAGGAGGGAAGGCTGAGAGCGGGAATATCCTAAATTTCTATGGAAATGTCTGAAATATCCGTGGGGATCTGTCACTGGAGAGGGGATCCCGTCAGTGCATGGAAATAACCTCGAATATCATGGAAATAGCTCGGATATCCGTGGAAGTCTGTCACTGGAGAGATTCCCACCAATGCATGGAAATAGCTCAGATATCCATGGAAATCTCTCATTTTGGAGAAGGGATCACACCAATGCACGTAAATAGCTCAGATATTAATGGAAATCTCTCATTTTGGAGAAGGAATCCCACCAATACATGGAAATATTTCCAGGAGGTGTCAGACCCTGCTCAGCGGTGCCAGGACGAGGAGCAATGGCCAGAAATCAACCACAAATCCCACACCTGGGCAGGAGGCAGAGCTGTCCATGGAGGGTGGCCGGGACAGGTGGCCAGGAAGGGTCTGAGGTGTCCCTTGGACATTCCAACCCCACCTGTGTCACCTGCTCCAGGTGACGCTGCCCGGGCGGGGGGTTGGACTGTGTGACCTTCAGAGGTCCCAGCCTGTCCTGGCATTCTGGGAGCGGGCAGCGCTGCCCCCAGAATGGTGCCCGTGTCCCTCACATGTCCCGTGTCCCCCTAATGTCCCTTGTCCACGCACGCCCCCCGAGTACCTTCCCCGCCGGGACTACATGTCCCAAGAGCCCTTGCGCGCAGCGCGTCGCCCCAGCCAATAGCGCGCGGCCTTGCTCAGCCAGCGGGGCGCCGCGGGGCACACCGGAATCCATAGGCGGGCCGGCAGCGGGCACGGCGGATGGGAACTACATATCCCAGAGAGCCTCGGGCGGCGCGGGCCAATGAGGAGCGCGCGTCTTGGAGCGGCGCGCAGGCGCGCTGGGGGGGCGGCCGCGGATTCATGTGGAGGTCAGCGGCGCGGCGGGAGCGGCGGCGGGAGGGAGGGCGGCGGTGGGTCCGGGAACCGGGACAACCGAGGGAAACCGGGGGAGCCGAGCCGAGCTGCGGCCTGAGCGGGGCGGGCAGGGTGGGCACAGCGAGGCCCTGGCCCCTGGGGTGCCCGTGCTGGGGGCGAGCGGCCTAGGAGGGAGCGGGGAAGGGGAGGCCTGGGGGCCGTGCGGGGCCGGGGCCGGGATCGGGGCGGGAGACCCGGGGACTGTGGGGGCACGGGAGAGCGGGGGAAGGCCCTGTAGGGGTCCGAGCCCAGGGAGGGTCACGGGAGGGAGACCCCCGGGGCTGGGGAGACCGCGGTGTGGGTCGAGGCTCTGGGCAAGGGTCGCAGCCCGGTGCGGTTTTATGGCCTGGGGCTCTGGGCAGGGGCCGCAGCCTTTCCGGTGAGGTTTGAGCGTTCTCTGGGTTTGCAGGAGGGCTCCGGAGCAGGGGCTGCAGCGCTGAGATGGCTGCCAAGGTGTTCGAGAGCATCGGGAAGCTCGGCCTGGGCTTGGCCGTGGCGGGGGGAGTCGTCAACTCCGCTCTTTACAACGGTGAGTGGGACAGCCCTGAGCGCTTCATTTCGTGTTTCTGTCCAAACCCTGACCTCTCGGTGCTTTTACTGCCCAGTACAAACAGACTGTGAGGTCCTCTGTCCAAAAGTCACGGAGCTGCTCTGTGAGGAGCAGACTGGGGGGCGCCTGCAGCTCCTCTTTGCTCCAAACCATGCTGTTAATGAAGCCGTGCTGTTAATTAAGTCCCCAACCCCCGTGGCAGCAGCACAGCAGCCCTGAGCGCTGTTTCTTCCCCCCACAGTGGACGCAGGGCACAGAGCTGTGATCTTCGACCGCTTCCGGGGGGTGCAGGACGTGGTGGTGGGCGAGGGCACCCATTTCCTGATCCCCTGGGTGCAGAAACCCATCATCTTCGACTGCCGCTCGCGGCCCCGCAACGTGCCCGTCATCACCGGCAGCAAAGGTGGGTCCGGGCTCTGGGGACACCGGCACATCCGGGGGCTCCAGAAATGGGGACACCAGGACATCCAGGGGCTCCAGGGGTTTGGGGACACCAGGACATCCAGGGGTTTGGGGACACCGGCACATCCAGGGGCTCCAGCAATGGGGACACTGGGTCTGGGGGCTCTGGGGACACTGGGACATCCAGGGGCTTCAGAAATGGGGACACCGGGACATCCAGGGGTTTGGGGACACCGGGACATCCAGGAGCTCCAGCTCTGGGGACAGCAGGACATCCAGGGGCTCCAGAAATGGGGACACCGGGACATCCAGGGGCTCCAGGGGTTTGGGGACACCGGGACATCCAGGGGCTCCAGCTCTGGGGACACTGGGTCTGGGGGCTCCAGCTCTGGGGACACCACATCTGGGGGCTCCAGCTCTGGGGACACTGGGACATTCAGGGCTTTGGGTTTTATCCTTCTGCACCTGCAGCTGTGGTCCTAAAGGACCACATGGAGCAGGGGCCAGAAACTGAGCCAGGTTTCAGTGTGAGGTAAGGGTGACAAAGCTCTGGGACAGGTGAGCAGGAACGTCCTGGAGTGTCTCTCTGAAATGGCAGCACCACCTGTGTCACCTGCTGCAGGTGACCCTGCCTTGGCTGGCTGATGGCCAGAGGTCCCTTCTGTCAGGAGTGGTTTGGTCTGTTTAATAAAGAACAGCTTGAGGAACTCTTTGGTCCCAAATATTTGGGACCTCTGGAGACCCTCCTGCCCAACCATCCCTGAGTGTGGTGATCCCACACATCCCAGTGTGACACAGGAATGGTTTGAGGTTTTTAATAAAGGACATAAAGGTAAAAAAGCTCCTCCTTTAGTCCCAAATATTTGGGGCTGGAAGGGACCTTTGGAGATCCTCCAGTCCTAAATGTTCCTTGGCTCTGGAGATCCCACGTGTCCCAGTGTGACACGGGAATGGTTTGATCTTCCTTTGGTGCTGTGAATCACTGAATCCTGAGCAGCTGGGGCTGGCAGGGACCTCTGGAGCTCACCTGGGGCAGGTGACACGGGTGGGGTTGGGATTCTCCTGTCCAGCAGCGCCGAGCAGGACCCCAGAGGGGAGCAGGGCAGCGAGCCCAGCTCATTGTCCATGGGGGGGTTTCCTGGGAGCACCCCCTGCCCCTGCAGCTCCCTGAGGGCGCTGTGCTCCTGCTGCAGACCTGCAGAACGTGAACATCACGCTGCGCATCCTGTTCCGGCCCGTGACGGCGCAGCTGCCGCGCATCTTCACCAGCATCGGCGAGGACTACGACGAGCGCGTGCTGCCCTCCATCACCACCGAGATCCTCAAGTCCGTGGTGGTGAGCATGCCCTGGGCCCTGCTGGCAGGGAGTGGGGAATGTGCTGTGCCCTGGAGTGGTGGGGTTCCAGCCTGGTTTGGGTGGGAGGCAGCTGGGAGCTCGTCCAGATCCAGCCCTGCCGTGGGCTCCAAACCCCATCTGGCCTGGCCTTGGACGAGGCCTCCAAACCTCCTTGGGAGACCCTTTCCATGGGGAAATTCCTGCTGCTGTCCTTGCTGGTGCAGCCTGGGGCTGTGTCTGGTCACTACCTGCTCCTAGCAGTGCCCATCCCATTCCCAACAGTGTCCATCCCGTTCCCAGCAGTTTCCATCCTGTTCCAGCTGTTCCCAGCAGTGTCCATCCCATTCCATCCCCTTCCCAGTGGTGTCCATCCCGTTCCGAGGTGTCCATCCCATTCCATCCTGTTCCCAGTGGTGTCTATCCTGTTCCATCCCGTTCCCAGCAGTGTCCATCCTGTTTCACCCAGTTCCATCCTGTTCTCAGCGGTCTCCATCGTACTCCATCCTGTTCCATCCCATTCCCAGCAATGCCTATCCCATTCCCAGCAGTGTCCATCCCATTCCATCCCATCCCACCCTGTTCCCAGCAGTTTCCATCCCATCCCATACCGTTCCCAGCGGTGTCCATCCCATCCCATCCCGTTCCCAGCAGTTTCCATCCCATCCCCAGCAGTTTCCATCCTGTCCCATCCCATCCCCAGCAGTTTCCACCCCATCCCCAGCAGTTTCCATCCCGTCCCACCCCGTTCCCAGCAGTTTCCATCCCGTTCTGTGCCGTTTCAGGCGCGCTTTGACGCGGGCGAGCTGATCACGCAGCGGGAGCTGGTGTCCCGGCAGGTCAGCGAGGACCTCACGGAGCGCGCGGCCACCTTCGGCCTCATCCTGGACGACGTGTCCCTGGTGAGCCCTGCAGGGACCCCGGGGTCAGGGGGGGACCCTTGGGTGGCCATAATGTGGGGACAGGACAGGCAGGGACCCCTGGGTGGCCACAGCGTGGTGGGCTGGACACTTGGACATGCATGGCTGTGTTAGGAGGGACACCCTGGTCACAGCTCTGCTGATGTCCCCGTGACCTTGGGCAGCCCTTGGTGGCCTCTGGGTGGCCTCAGCCCTCCCTGTGCAGGGGTTTTGTCACCCCCCAGGAGCTGCTGAGGGGAATGGATTGGGCTGCAGGGGCTCTGGGATTGGGGGCAGCTCCACAGGCAGCCCTGGAATCACCAGGAGGGAAAATCCCCACTGGGACAGCAGAACATCCCCACTGGTCCCTCAGCTGAGCTATCCAGGGAGGGAGCTCTGCCCTCGCAGCTCCCTTCCGAAATAAAATCGATCCTGCTGGGAGCACAGGGCGGGCAGGAAGCCTCTGCAGAAGGTGACTTTGTTTCTGCCAAAGGGGAGTTTGGACACTTTGTTTCTGGAGCTTTGCCCTGGGTGGGTGTGGGATCCCGGTGGGATTTCCTGCAGGAGTCTGGGTTTCTGTCACTGTCACAGCTGAGCTGCTGGCAGCTGTCCCTGCCCTGTCCTGGTGGCACTGTGGCACTGTCCCTGCTGTGACCTGTTGGGTTTGGTTTCTGTCCCCAGACCCACCTGACCTTTGGCAAGGAGTTCACGGAGGCGGTGGAGATGAAGCAGGTGGCGCAGCAGGAGGCAGAGCGGGCCAGGTTCATCGTGGAGAAGGTACCTGCTCCCTCAGGAGCTTTGGGGTCACCTCTGCCATCCCCTCCCCTCTCCAGGGCTTTTTCCTTGACTGTCCCATGCCAGCCTCCCTGGAGTGCTGACCAGAAATGTTTTTTCCTCAATATCCAACACAAACCCAGCTGGAGAAGGCTCCTCCTTGCACCCCACAGTGCTGATGGCAGCCCTGCTCGCTGTTTGCTCCTGGCTCATGCCAGGTTTCCTTCTGGCTCATCCCTGCTTGGATCCACTCTGGATCATCTCTGGAGTCTCCAGCAGCACAGTGGGGTTTTCACTTTTTGTGTCAGCTCAGATTTCAGCTGACTGCACGCTCTGGGTTTGGGAGCTGCCAAACAATGGGGATCTCCAGGTGGGATGGAGAGGCCGAAAATTGTTGTGATCTTATTTCAAAAGTTCCACACCTTCTCAGTGATTTCTCATGGGCATCTCCTCACAGCACTGACTCCTTCATCATCACAGCACAGCCAACAAACTCCATCTCTCTCCTCAACCACCTACCCCACTGTTTTGTAGCACTCTTCTTCTTATTGCTGTGGCCTATTAAGGGCCGGCCTGTTCCTAATCTTTGGTGATTAGTACAGCTGCAGCTCCTCAGGTGTGAGACCTTCCGCACTACCTTTATTTCCTTACATTCTATCCCTGCACAGAAAATCACCAAAATTCAGCTCGAAATTGCCTTTTTTCCTTTTCCCACACTAGGCAAATGGGTTATTTTTTATCCCACAGTTTAAAACTAAAACCAAAGCCCTGTTACGTGCCCTGGCCGGGGGAAGCCCGGCGGGGCGGCGCCGCTCAGTCTGTCTGTCTGTCTGTCTGTCCATCCATCCATTCCCGTTTCCCCGCTCTCCCACAGGCCGAGCAGCAGAAGAAGGCAGCAGTGATCTCTGCAGAGGGCGACTCCAAGGCCGCAGAGCTGATTGCCAACTCGCTGGCCACGGCGGGGGACGGGCTGATCGAGCTGCGCAAGCTGGAGGCGGCCGAGGACATCGCGTACCAGCTGTCGCGCTCGCGCAACATCACCTACCTGCCCTCGGGACAGTCCGTGCTGCTGCAGCTGCCCCAGTGAGCCCTGCCCGCCTGGCAAACACCGACAAACGCAGGGGGAAGAAATCAGTGCAATTTCCTCGCGGAGGAAACGGAAATTTGGAAATTGGAGGGATTTTTTGGGGTTTTTTTTTTTTTTTTGGATGGGTAATCAAATAAAAGTGAACGCTCGCGACACCAGGCCTGCCGTTCCTCCCCTGCGCTGCCCTCAGGGACTCTGAGTTTGGGAGTTCAGGAAAATGTGGGGATTCAGAAGGTGAGGTTTGGGAATTGAGAAGGTGAGATTTGGGGATTGAGAAGGTGAGGTTTGGGAATTGAGAAGGTGAGATTTGGGGATTGAGAAGGTGAGGTTTGGGGATTGAGAAGGTGAGGTTTGGAATTGAGAAGGTGAGGTTTGGGGATTGAGAAGGTGAGGTTTGGAATTGAGAAGGTGAGATTTGGGGATTCAGAAGGTGAGGTTTGGGGATTCAGAAGGTGAGATTTGGGAATTGCCCCTCTGCGGGCAGTTGGAGCAGCAGGAGCAGTTTTGCTGGGATGGAGCCCAGGTGAGTCCCTGGCCATGGGCACTGCATCCATCAGGGCTCAGAGCTGCCTCAGTGCCTTCAGGCTGGCTGGGACAGGGAAGCTCAGGGCCCTGGGCCATGCCAGACCTCCAGGTGTCACCTGAGACACCTCAGCGCAGGGCAGGGGCTCTGTGGGGGTGAGAGGAGCACAGATTCCCTCTGGCTCTGCAGGAAACCCCTCTGGGGCTGGGCATCTCCTCTCCTTCCCCCTGAGCTGTCCCTGTCCCCTCCTGTGCCAGCCCCTC
This sequence comes from Arremon brunneinucha, assembly GCA_035583215.1. NCBI lineage: Eukaryota > Metazoa > Chordata > Aves > Passeriformes > Passerellidae > Arremon > Arremon brunneinucha. Next base: position 558,305 of record JAWWEX010000124.1, on the reverse strand, counting down.
GCTGCTCCAGGGGCAGGAATCCTCCGTGCCATCCCTGCTCAGGGAAGGGGAGCTGTGAGAGGGTGAGATTGTGTAACCAGCCCTCAATAAATGTCACAGTCCCAAGGCTGGCACCCTGGGTCCTTGGTTTTCTTTGTGCTGCTGTCTCAGGAGAGGCGAGGGTGGGCCATGGGGCTGGGCTGGGTCCTGGCAAAGAGAGATCGACCCTGACACCTGCAGAGCCTGGGGTGTGAGTCTGAATGGAGTTCTGCCATCAGGTGAGAGCACCTGGGGCACCCAGGGTCTGCTGGGCACTGGGACGGGCCCCTGGCCCTGCTGGTGCCACCTCAGGTGGGGCAGGGCCCTAACCCGGGATAATCCCTGCCCTGGAGGGAGCTGGAATCATCCCCCAGGTGAGACAGGGACCAAACCCGGGATAATTCCTGATCTAGAGCGGGCTGGCAGCTCAGGGAGAGCAGGAGATGGGGAGGAGTTTCCTCACCTTTGTGATGTTTGTACCCGAGAGATCCAGCAGAAAATGTCCTGGGAAAAACAGAGGGGTGGGAGAGCAGGAATGATGTGGAAAAGAGCAGGAATAAGGTGGAAAAGAGCAGCAATAATGAGAAAAGAGCAGGAATAAGGTGGAAAAGAGCAGGACTCACGTCCCAGGTCAGGCTGGGAGATGGGCAGCCACCCTCAGGGTCAAGTTTTCATTTAATGATTGCTCCAGCACGGACTTTAGAACTTCCCTTGTCAGGAATCTGTACTTTGAAAACGCAAAAAAAGCACAAAGCCGAGTCTAGCCAAAGGGGAATTTAAGTTTTGGTGTTTTTGTGCAGGGGCTGCTGGCTCTGATGGTGCAGTGGTGAGAAGGAACCCCCCCAGATGGAGCTGCCAGCGCTCCCCAGCACCAGGAGATGCTGCTGGGTGTGAGCTCACTGCCTGGAGATATTTAATCTTTAATTGTGCTTTTACACTGGGAAAGGGAACAGGAATTTCCTCTGCAGTGACACAGAGGCCTCAAAGCCTCCGTGGTGGCTCCCAGGGCTTCCTGTGGCAGCACCCAGCAGGAGAATCCCTTTGTTCCCCTTCTGCTTCCCCTGCCGCTGCTCCAGGGCATCCTGAGCAGGTCTGGGGATAAACCTGGGGCTGCACAGCTGGGGCTGCCAGCACTGTCTGTGCCTCAGTTTCCCTTTCCAGGATCCTTGAGCAGCTCCGAGGGCTCTGCTCCTTTGGGGAAGGAGAAATTGTCCCAAAGGTGTCAGGTCCAGGCTGTGCCCAAGGCAGAACTGGGAGCATTGGAGGCCTCACAAATCACCAGGGACGGGGTAAAGGGCCAGGGCTGCTCCAGGAGGTTTCCCAAGGATCCTCCTGTCACATTTGTTCATTTCTGAGTGAGAAGACCTGCTCTTCTCTGAGTGAGATTTGTTCATTTCTGAGTGAGATCCGCGCCCCTGAGAGTGAAGATCTATTCTTCTCTGAGCGAAGGGATCTGTTCTTCTCCAAGTGAGATTTGTTCATTTCTGAGTGAGATCTGTTCATTTCTGAGTGAGATCTGTTCATTTCTGAGTGAGAGGATCTGTGCCCCTGAGTGAGATCTGCTCCTTCTGAGGGGATTTGTGCCCCTCATGTGAGGGGATCTGTTCCTCTCTGAGTGAGGGGATCTCTGAGTGATCCCCTCTCCCCACAGGCGCTGCTGACCCCAGCAGAGCCCCCTGCACCCCAGCAATGCCCCAAATCTGCTCCCTCAGCAGGCCCAGAGGCTCTGCACGCCCCGCAGGTGGGGGCAGCACGTTCTGCTGCGTCTGCAGCCCTGGGCCCAGCACGTTCTCCCACTTTGGCTGTGCTTTTTCCAGCCTGACAGGCCCTAAGCTGCTTAGACAAAACAAAATCTGGCTTGTAGGGGAGGCCAATGCCACCCACAGCTGAGGGGCTGCAGGGGCTCAGGAGGAAACGGAGATTTGTGTCACCTTTACCTGGCACAGGAGGGGTTTTCAACTCTGGGGAGAAGGGAAATGCAGGAGAGAAGGACCCCAGGGCCAGAGGTGACCCGAGGAAATGGGGCTGACCAGGACCTGTGGCTCTGGGGCAGGAACTGTTTGAGCAGAGCTGCAGGGTCTGGGTTGGTTTCCTTCTCTCTCCCTGCTCCTCTCACTCAGGGATGGATGGGAAGATGAGTTCCTTGTTTTCCTCATGCCAGGAGCTCCAGGATATTTGTGCCTGCTGCCCTTGGTGGCTGTGGCTGTGGTCGATGGCTCTGAGCTCCTTTCCTGCACGCCGCCCCTCAGATCCCACATTTGGAAATGTGGGATCTTGTGCACTCACCTCCCAAGGAACAAAAAATGCAAAAATTCTTCTTCCTTCCCTCTCCAAGGCAGGGAATCCCAGCACATCCTCACCCAGAGCTATCCTGCAGCAGCAGCACCACCTGCCCCAACACCATTTTCCCTGCAGGAGCTGCACTGCACGTTGGGCTCAGACGGAGCAGTGTCCAGGCACTCCAAGGTGAGCACGTCCAGCAGAGACTGGGACAGCTCTGACTGGGTCAGCGAGTCCCCTTGTGCCCCAGGAACAGCTGGGGCAAGGAGGAGAGCGGGGAGCATTGTTCTGCTCCAGCCCCGGGGCTTCCCCAGCCTGCCCTGCCCCTTTAACTCCATCCTGAACTTTGCCTCCCTGAGCCCCAATCCCCGCTCGGCACGGGCAGCTCCGCTCTGGGCTTCATCCAGAACCCAGAGCGAGCCAAACCCTCTGGAATTTGGCATTTGCAACGCCGGGGGGAGCGAGGGCGCCGAGGTTTTTTGGCAGAATCTCAAACGCAGCGCCCTCCGCTGCTGGGGGCGTTTGCAGGTGAAGAACAAACCAGGTGGAGATGGTGGAGTGAAGGGTTTAGGAGAGGAACACGAAGCTGAGAGCAGCCCTCGGGAAACAGCGGCACTGCCCTTCCCCCTCTGGGCTCCTGCCGCTCTCACTAATTCCTCCACGGCTGCCAAACCCAAACCACAGCAGCGCTGTCCCCTCCTACACAGCCCCAGCAGCGGTTTTGGGGCTGCGGCCGAGGCTCGGCAGCTTCCCAGGGCAGGTGGCACCTGGAGAAGGCAGTGCCAGCCTGGTAAGGGACAGCCCCGTGTCCCCCCATGTCCCCCGGGAGCCCCGCACCTGTCACCAGCTACCTGCCACAGGTGCTGCTCCTTGTCACAGCGCTCGCACTCACTCATCAGGGCGTAATCACCAAACCGCAGGCTGGAGTCAAGTAGTTATTAGCGTGTTAAGGGGAGAGAAAGTTTGAGCAAGCGGGAGCTGGGGTTTGGCACTGACTGCTCCGGCTCCTGCAGAGCGCTGAGGGGGCTCAGGGCCACACCTGGGCCTCACCTGGGCCGGGCTGAGGGGCTCACGGCCTCACCTGGGCCCAAGGGGCAGCTCCGAGGGCAGGAGCCATCCCCGCCAGCCCTGAGAGCCCCAGGGCTCCGTGAGGGCTCAGGCCACCTCACCTCGGCGCGCTAATTAGATCGGGCTCGCTAATTACCCGCGCGGAGCAATGGGCGGGCGGGCTGAGGGGGAGCCGGGACGCCCTCCGTTCCATCAACTCCCTCACACAACAGCTTTACCCCCGCAATCACCGCACCGCACTAATTAGGGCCCGGTCGCTAATTACCGGCGCGGGGTACCGAGCCCGCTCCCCGTCCCCGCGCATGCGCACCCCCCTCCCGCCTCACCTGCGCCCCGCGCGCCGCCGCCTCAGGTGAAGCAGCGGCGGGAAAGGGGCGGGCGCGCGGGAACGGCCCCCGGCGGCGCATGCGCACAGCGCCGCCCCCTTCCCCCTGTCCCGCGGGTGCCTCCGTTCTACCCGTGCGCGCTCCCGCGCTCTGTGTGTGTTTAACCCCCCCCAGCCTGCCGTCATCGGTGCGCGCTCCCGCACCTGCCGTCCCCGCTGCCCTCGGCCTGTGCTGCGGGGTGTTTTCCCCCCTCCTTCCCTCCCGCCCCACATCACGGTCCGTTCCCTCCCCGCCTCCGCGCGCTCCCGCACACGCGCACTCACACACTCACTATTCCACCCCCACCTCCCCAACCTTCCCGGCCCTTCAACCGCGGCCTCGGCCCGCGCGCGCTCCCGCCGCCCGGGCGCGCTCCCCCGCCTGCTTCCCTCCCCCAAGCCACCCTCGCGCGCGCGCTCCCGCCGCGCACCGGTCCGGGCACGGGGCGCGCCCCCGCCATCCTCCCCCCCCCACCCCCCAACGAAACCCGCGCGCGCGCGCCCCCGCGAGGACCGGCGGCGGCTGCGGCGGCGGCCACGTAGCGCTGCGGCGGCGGCGGCGGC
>JAWWEX010000124.1:540551-553816 GCA_035583215.1 Arremon brunneinucha | reverse complement strand
CTCCCCGCGCCGCCCGGCATGGACGGCGGCGGGGGCGGCCCCGAGGGCACCGGCCTGGGTGAGTGCGGGGCCGCCCGCGCGGCCGCCGAGCCCCTTCCCCGTTCCTTCCCCCCGGGCCTGGCGGCGCAGCCCGGCAGCGCTAGGCCCGGCCCGGCCCGGCGGTGGGCGGCGGGGGGAGCGGGGCACGGGCGGCTCTCGGCCCGGAGGGGAGCGGGGGCACCGGGGGAGCCCCGGGCAGCGGGAGCGAGAGGGGGCGGGCGGGCGGGGATGGGGCCGGGGGGCTCTGCCGGCATCGGGGGGTCCCCCTGGGGCTGGGGATTCTGTGCGAGCTCCGGGGGCTCTACCCGGTGTCCGGGGCTCTCCCGCGGGTCGGGGGTCTCTGTGCGGGGTCTGGGGGCTCTGTCCAGGATCTGGGGGTCCGGAGGTTCTGTGCCGGGTCCGGCGGTTCTGTGCGGGGGCTGCTCCGGGTCCGGGGGTTCTGTGCCGGGTCCGGGGATCGGGGGGTTCGGTCCGGGGGCTCTGTGTCCCCTCCCGCGGGTACCGGACCCGTGTCACCTGCCCGGGGGAAGGGAGGGAAGGTGAGATCCCGCAGCAGATCGGAGCGAATACAGCATTCCTGCAGGACTGGGGTTTGCAGCGTGTCCCCTCGGCCCCTGCCCTGTCCCCGCCGGTGTCACCGCGGTTCGGCTCTGGCCGGTGCCGTGCCCCGGCTGTGGATTCGGGGGGTTTCTCTCAATCTCAGCCCTTTCCTCCGGGTGTTTTCCCCTTCCCCGGCTCGCGGTGCGCTGCGGGCGCCCCGGGGTTGGGATTTTGGGAGTGATTTTTGAGCGCCTTCCGCGCAACTTTGGGAAGAGCCGAGCGGCTTCTCCTGGGGTTCGCCAGAATTCCTTCAAGGCCTTTAATGGCAGGCGAGTTCGGTGGAAGGGACGGAAGGGAGAAGCCCCGGAGGTGCCACGGGCAGGGGGATGTGAAGAACGGGAGTTTGTGGCTGGCACAGGCAGGGGATGATGGCGAGAGGAGCTTTGGGAAGCACCTGGGCTCTGCCCAGCTGGAAGTTCTGTTCTGTTTCCCTCCCTTCTCCGCCTGATCTGTGCTAAAAAATGGATTTTTGAGATGGTTTTGTAAGGGCTGCGGGGCTGCCAAGCGTGATTTTTCAAAGGGCTTTGTGTCTGTGCTATCTGATAATTTCCCTCGTGTTTATCAGATCTGATAATTTACTTGGCTTGGGCGTTCTCGCTCTGGTTTTACCTCTCCACCTCCCTACCTGTGTGCCAGGTGCGTTCTCTGCTGCTTTTGTGCCTTTTCAGCCATCTCCTGCAGGGATGCAGAGCCCCATCCTGGGCAGGCAGTGCAGGAATTCCAGGTGTGACCCCAAAATCTGGGTACAGCAGCCCAGGAATTCCAGATGTGACCCCAAAATCTGGGTACAGCAGCCCAGGAATTCCAGGTGTGATCCCAAAATCTGGGTACAGCTGCCCTGCAATTGTGATCCCAAAATCTGGGTGCAGCTGGCCTGCAATTCCAGGTGTGACCCCAAAATCTGGCTATGACTGCCCTGCAATTGTGATCCCAAAATCTGGGTACAGTGGCCCTGCAATTCCAGGTGTGACCCCAAAATCAAACTCTGGGTATACCTGCCCTGCAATTCCAGATGTGATCCCAAAATCTGGGTACAGCTGCCCTGCAGTTCCAGGTGTGACCCCAAAATCTGAACATGAATTTATGGAAATGCCCTGCAACTCCAGGTGTGATACCAAAATCTGGGTACAAACAGGGACGGGAATTCTGAGAGCTTTTCCAGAGGCTGTGTGTAGGAAAAGTGCAAATTCCTGGAGGCTTTTTGGGTTTTTCCAGCTGGGCATTTGTGTTTCCTGGATTGTCAGGGGGTTGAGGGCTGGTTTAGAATTTTATAATTTTTATTTTCTGCGAGGGGAAGCTCAGAGCTGCAGGAATGGGGATTTGGGGCCATCCCTGGGATTATTTGTTAAAACACCTTTGGAGTATTGATATGATCAGAAGAGGCTTTGGCAATGGAGGTGATTGTGAGTTTTGAAGGGTTTAATTAACTTTATTATCTAATAATGATATAAAGAACGTTTAGCTGATGTTTTCACAGGAAATCTTGCTGTGGGAAGGGAGGAAATTGGGGTAAATCATCCAAAACCAGAAGATTTTGGGGTGCTGTGCCCACAATCACGGAATGCGGGGATTTTACCCCAAGAGTCGCAGCCTCACCTAAAAATGTGAAGTTTTTATCTATGCAAAGTCTCTTTTTGGGCTCAGAGCAGGAGATTCCCTGTGGGAACGCCTTGGGAAGGGCTCCCCGTGTCTGAGATGGATTTTTGCAGTAAACAGGAGGAGCAGGGACGTGCCCAGAGCACACCTGAGATGGCACAGGTGCATTTCAGGTGCTTACAAAACTCCTCTCCTCACTGACCTATTTCTCCCTGCAGCTCTCAGGGGCCTGGCCAAAAAAAAAATTTAATTTTATTCCTGATTTCACAAAAAAAGAAAGAGGCAGAACTGAAAGGAAGTGGCGGGCAGCTGAGGAGAGGGAGATTTCTCTGATATTCTGAGAATAATTATTATATTAAAACATTTTATAATATATACAATATATAGCATTATATATAGTATTTTATATGTTACATATTGTATATTCATATATAATTTGATACATATATATATTATGTATCCCACATTATATACTGTATATTATAAATATAATATACTATAATGTACTATAATATACCATAATATGCTATACTATAATACACTATATTACAATATACTATACTATACTATACTATACTATACTATAATAGAATATAATATGTAGTGTATTATTTATAATATATGATATATTACATATAAAATACAATATTTTATTTCTCCTGGTTCAATTCCCCCAGCACAGACTCTCAGCCTGCTCTGCTCTCTCCCTGCAAGATCCAGGCCTTCTAAAAGTCAATTTTTAAAGATAATTTTACTTTTCAAAGCAGCATTCATCTACATTTTGCTAAATCTGTGCTGTTTGTCCTTTCAGGATTTTATTAAGTGAGTGTTTGTAGCTTTTCCCCCCACAATAATGAGGGAAAAAATGGGAATTTTTCTGCAAAGTTCATTTTATTCTCACAAAGTTTCACCCTTTGAATATTAAAGCAGACCCAGGTGAGATCCCCCTGCTCTGTCCTGAGCTCCCTCAGGTGAACGTGGCTGAATTTTTCCGGTGTTTTCCACCAAAAATGTGGATTTTTTAACCCATTCCTCCCTGGATCCCAGCTGTAAACACAAGGCCTTAAAATCCTTTTCAGCAGCTCCTGGATTGGAGCAGAATTTCAGGAATCTCTGCACCCCAAGGGGTGTTTTAGTTGGATCTGTCACAGGTTTGAAGCCCCAAAGAGCATTTTAATCAAAATTTGATTTTTTAAACACATCCCCATAGAAACGAGGCCAATTCCATCCCAATTTGTGCCTTTTCAGGGAGTTTTTCCAGGATTTGAGGGCAGAACTCCTGATGTTCTCCCAATCACCACAGCACAAGAGACAGATTCCCCAAAACCCCAAATTTCCCCTGCCCAATTCCCAAATTCCTGTTGTTTTCCAGCCGCTTTTGGACCTGGGATTTTGTGAGCTGCTCCTCCCTGGATTTAAAAAAAAAAATAAAAAATAAAAGCAGGGAGTGAAACCGTAGCAGGTGCCAGCAGCAGCTCCAGCTCCTGCCCTTCTGACACCCTTCCCTCGGGAGGTTTCACACTGGGACTTCTCCCAGCAATTCCCAGCAGCTTTTCCAGCACCTTCTGCTGGGCCTGAGCTCTTTGGAAACGGGGCTTTTTTCCCCCTGGAAATGGGATTTTTTCCCATGGAAATGGGATTTTTTTTTCCCCTAGAAATGGGATTTTTTGCCCTTGGAAATGGGACTTTTTTCCCCTGGAAATTGGATTTTTTTTTCCCCCTAGAAATGAGATTTTCCCCCCCTGGAAATGGGATTTTTCCCCTCCTAGAAATGGGATTTTTTTCCCCCCGGAAATGGGATTTTTTTTCTCCCTAGAAATGGGATTTTTCCCCCTGGAAATGGGATTTTTTTTTCCGCTGGAAATAGGATTTTTTCCCCTTGTGGAAATGGGATTTGGTTTTCCCTGAAAATAGGAATTTTTTTTCCCCTGAAAATGGGATTTTTTTTCCCTCTGGAAAGGAAATCTTTCCCTCTGGAAATAGGATTTTTCTTCCGCCTGAAAAAAGGATTTTTTTCCTCTTGTGGAAATGGGATTGGGTTTTCCCTGAAAATAGGATTTTTTTTTTCCCCCTGGAAATGGGATTTTTCCCCTCCTAGAAATAGGATTTTTTCCCCTCTGGAAATGGGATTTTTCCTGCCAGGGAAACTCCAGGTAGGAATTCCAAGGTGGCTTTTCGACAGGATATTCACACTTCATTTACACCTCTGCATATCCAAGGACACAGAGACACCTCCGGGGCCTCTTTGGGTGGAAAAATGCTAATTTTGGGCAAGAGATCTTGATGACAGATTTCCTTTTTGGGGCTTCCACCATTCCTGGACCTCAGGATCAGTGGTGCTCAATGGGAAATGCCATTTTTTTCCTAGTTCAAGAAAAACCTTGAGTTTGTGGCTGTTAGATCTCAAACTCCTTTAAATTCAATAAAACACCCCTCGTTTATTGCAAAATCCGAGGGATTTTAGTGCTGAATTCCGAAATGAAAACCTCTGGAATGGATTTCTCCTCATGGAGATAATGCTTGACAAAAATCCAGGAACCGCTGGTTGGAAATGCTTTGTGTCTCCCAAAAGTCTGGACTCAGCCAGATCGTCCCTCTTGAAAAATGGGAAAAGCCTGAGGCTTCTTCCTCATGGATTTTCAGTTTTAGTGGCAGGATTTCACAAATATTTTTCTGGGTTTTGGAAATCTGATTTTCCATGAGCTTGTGGAAGACTTGGAGGGAAATTCCCAGCTCCAGACAGAGCATGGGGGGAAAAAAAATATATATAAGTGTGCTGGGAATGGGAATAGGGTCGTTAGCAGCACTCAGTACTTTGTTTTACATTTATTTTGCATTTATTTTGCATTTCTATGGGCTCAGGCAGCTCCAGCACTTCCCATGGAAATGCAAAAGCACCTGGATGTGCTGAGGCTCTGGGAGATAAAACTTCCCCACTTAAAAACAGATTTTCAGGGTTTTTTTGCACCTAAAGCAGTCGAGATTCACAAGAAAGAAGGGATTGAGAGCTGAGAGAAATAATTGAAATAATTCCCTTCAGATGTGTTTTCCCACTGTTTGGGAATGTCTGGGCCTGTTCCAGGCACCTGTGCTTCCAACTGGGAGACTTTATTGTGGCTATTTTATTGCAATATTGCAGATTTATTGAGCTGTTATGGACCTGTTTATGGAATTATGGAATATCCTGATAAAGGGACCCTCAGGGGTCGAGGCCAGTTCCTGCACAGGACACCCCAAAAATGTCATTTTAGCCCTCACTTTGTGTTTTCCTTGTGCAATCTGTGGTTATTCCCTGCTGGTGCATTCTCCAGAATTCACATGACCTGGGGATTTCACAGAGTTGCAGTGGGAAAACATCTTCACATCCTCAGTTTTTCCTGAAATCTTTAATTTTCCTCACATCTTCAGTCAGTTTTTCCTTCAATTTCCCCTCACACCCTCAGTTTCCCTCCAATTTTTCCCTCACGCCCTCAGTTTTCCTCAGTTTTCCCTCAATTTTTCCTCAGCTTTTCCTCACACCCTCATTTTTCCTCAAATCCTGCTTCCTTCACATCTTCACCTTCTCCTGAAATTCTGTTTTCCCTCAGTTTTTCTCCACTTTTCCCTCAGTTTTTCTCCATTTTTCCCTCAGTTCTCCCTCAGTTTTTCCCTCACACCCTCAGTCAGTTTCCCTCCAGTTTTTCCCTCACACCCTCAGCTTTTCCTCAATTTTTCCTCAGTTTTTCCTCACATCCTCATTTTTCCTCAAATCCTGCTTCCCTCACATCTTAACCTTCTCCTGAAATCCTGTTTTCCCTCAGTTTTTCTCCATTATTCCCTCAGTTCTTCCTCAGTTTTCCCTCACACCCTCAGTCAGTTTCCCCCCAGTTTTCCCCTCACACCCTCAGTCAGTTTCCCCCCAGTTTTTCCTCAGTTTTTCCTCAATTTTTCCTCAGCTTTTCCTCACACCCTCATTTTTCCTCAAATCCTGCTTCCCTCACATCCTCACCTTCTCCTGAAATCCTGTTTTTCCTCGTTTTTTTCCCACTTTTCCCTCAGTTTTTCCTCACTTTTTCCTCCAGGCCGGCCCCGCTCCCCCGGGCCCAGGCCGGGCCGAGGCCTCCCCGGCCGAGCCCGAATCTCTCTATTTTTAGCGCCGGTAACACCAAAAAATGCGGTTTTTCTTCAGAAGCTCGGTGTGAAGTTGCTCCCACACACTCACCAGCTTCCTCCACCCACTCTTTTGTCTGCAAATTGTGCTTTTTTTTCTTCAGAGTTCGAGCTTTTCATGTCGGAGTCTTTGCAAACCTTTGATTGCTGCAGATATTCCCCAGGTTTGGGGCTTGATAAGCATCAAAAATCGCTTTGAAACTCTTGTTTCCTTTTTACATCTTAATCACGGCCTGCATCTCTCATTTGGCAGCGTGACTGGAATTTGTTCCGTGGAAAAATCTGCCTTGACAGAATTAAATTCACCTTTAAAACAACAAAAAACGCTTGGGTGTTTTGGGATTAAAGACACCCAAACCTGCTTTGGGATTAAAAATTTAAAAGCGAGGGGAGAAATGTGTTTTAAGAGTCTTTTTAGGGCAGTATTTCAGAGCTGCTGTTTGTGCTAAATGGCCAAGGAGGGCTTTGCTTTTTATTTAAATAATGGTTTTGAAAGTTGTGGGTCCCTTGAGGGTGGCAGTGAAAGGTTCAAAGCCACAGCAGCCGCTGATGCTGCAGAGTGAAGTGGTTTTCAGAGCAAACAGCTTTGATAATTCAGAATAAACCCCACTGTGGCCTTGATTTGAGGTGATTCCTCTTGATGAAAAGGGGTTTTTTTTACACACAATATCCCATTAGTGAGCAGAGGTGAAATATTGGCAGGAATTTTTTGCCGTTTGGTAAATGGCGGAAAAGATGAAATTTCCTTTTCCTGGCAAGTTTGGTGCAGTGGAATTCCTGATTTCCTCCTGCAGCTTCCTAGAGATGCTTATGATATGATGAGGAAATAAATAATCAGGTATTTTCTACGTGAAACTGGGAATTTCCTGAATAGTCCTGAATAATCCATCCCACTTGGAGGAAAAGCTAAACTGGGATTCATCCTTCCCATGGCTTCCTGGGTGTAGCGTTGGGAATTCCAGTTGGCCAAAACCAGTTTATTTTATATTTTTTCCCTCGGAATGTGAGTTGTGCCCACAATCCAGCATTAACAGCCCATTGCTGAGATTTCCTGTGGGGAAATGTGAGGATGGAGCAGTGGGAATGGGCCCTGCTGTGCTGCTGAGGCTGCAGTCCCTGCCAGGCACCTCCAGGAAATTAATTTGGAGTAATTTGGGAACCCCTGAGAAGCACTCAGGTGTTTTAATGAAGTTCATCATCAAACTGGTTATTTTTTCCTTTCCTTCCCCGGTGTGGCACTTCACAAAGATTCCCTTTATTGTTATTAATAATTAATATTACTTATTCGGGCACTGGTTGCTTCATCTCCTGCCCAGTTAAAATTCACTCCAAAGGGGGGGAAATTCTGGTGGAGCAGAAATGACAATACAGGAATCTCTGGAAGAGAGAGGAGGGTTGGGTAGGAATTGCTGGCTGGGATGGAATTCCCAGGGAAGCTGTGGCTGCTCCATCCCTGGCAGTGTCCCAGGCCAGGCTGGGATCATGGAAGGTGACCCTGGGTGGGATTTGCTGTCCCTTCCATCCCACTTTGGGATGGCTCTGTCCTTAATTTCCCTCCCCTGCACCCTCTGATCCCAGGAATCCCTGATGGCATCTGCCCAGCTCAAAACCTCCGGAAAAAAGGAAAAAAAAAAAAAGGAAAAAAGAGAAATGTGAGGGATGGATTGCTTTGTGTCCGTGAGGGACCACGTGGCGCTTCCTGCAGGAGGAAGTGGCAGCAAAGTCCGGGCAAATTCCAGCTTGGAAAAGTGCAGGGGAAACGTGGATGGGCAAACTGAGGTTGTGCCGTGGGGATTAAGGGAAGGGGGGAAGGCAGGGAGAGACAAAGGAAGAATTCCTCAAATCCCTCAAAATCCAGCATCTCCCGGGCTGGTTTAGTGCTGCCAGGTGAGAACTGGAAACTCCTCAGTGGAGGAATTCCCCCGTGGCTGGAATGCGGCTCTGGAGTGTGTGAGGATGGGCTGGGGGAGAGCTGGGGTGGTTTCTGGGGGCAGAGCAGAGTTTGGGGCCATCCCAGGAACCCAGGAGAAACAGCTGTGGTGGGTGGAGAACATCCCTTGCCTGGATTTCCATTCCCTGAGACTCTGCTGCTGGGAATTCTCCTGGTCCCTGTTGTTTTTGGGCTGTCAGTGCTCTCAAAAATCCAGGAGGAATGGTTGATGGAGAGTATTCCTTGCTGGATTTCCATTCTCTGGGAATTCTCCTGGTCCCTGTTGTTTTGGGGCCATCATTGCTCCTAAAAATCCAGGAGGAACAGTTATGGTTATCTCTGATGGATAGAGAGTATCCCTTGCTGGATTTCCATTCCCTGGGGGTCTCTGCTGGGCATTCTCCTGGTTCCTGCTGCTTGTGGGGCTGTCAGTGCTCCCAAAAATCCAGGAGAGTGGTTGATAGGGAGTATTCCTTGCTGGGTTTCCATTCCCTGGATTTCCTTACCAGTCTCTGCTAGGAATTCTCCTGCTCCCTGCTGTTTGTGGGGCTGTCACTGCTCCCAAAATCCTCCCAAGCAGGAATGGTTGATGGAGAACATCCCTTGCGGGATTTCCATTCCCTGGGAGTCTCTGCTGGGAATTCTCCTGCTCCCTGCTGTTTGTGGGGCTGTCAGTGCTCCCAAAATTCCAGGAGGAATGGTTGTGGTTATTATCTCTGGTTGATGGGGACTATCCCTTGCTGGGATTTCCATTCCCTGGGACTGCTGCCAGTCTGTTTGTGGGGCCAGCAGTGCTCTCAACCACAACCATTCCTTCTGGATTTCTATCTCTGGTCGATGGGGAGTATCCCTTGCTGGATTTCCATTCATTGGGAATTCTCTTGGTCCCTGCTGTTTGTGGGGCCATCACTGCTCCCAAAAATCCAGCAGGAATGGTTGATGGAGAGTATTCCTTGCCTGGCTTTTCATTCCCTGGGACTCTGCTGCTGGTCTGTTTGTGGGGCCATCATTGCTCCCAAAATTCCAGCAGGAATGGTCGATGGGGAGTATCCCTTGCTGGATTTCCATTCCCTGGGGGTCTCTGCTGGGCATTCTCCTGCTCGCTGCTGTTTGTGGCTCCCTGTCCCACCCTCAGCCCCCTGTGTAAGGCTGCCCCGGGCCGGGCTGTCCCCATCCCCGTTCATTCCCCACTGATTCTCTCTCTCCCGCAGATACGATGCTCGAGGGCTGCGCTCGGCATTCCCCACTGATTCCCTCTCTCTCTCCCGTCTCTCCCGCAGATACGATGCTCGAGGGCTCCGCTCGCCGCCCGCGATCCCTCCCCGCCCTGCCCCTGCCGTGATCCCGACCCCGCCGCAGCGCCGCCCGCCAGGACCGAGCCGCGCCCGCCGGGCTCCGATGGAAGAGGCGCCGGGCCCGAGCAGCCCCGCCGGCAGCGAGGGCGCCCCATGAGCCCCCCCAGATGAGCCAGGCAGGCAAGGGGGAGCCCCCCGGGGCCGGCATGGCGCAGGAGGGGCCGCCCGCCTTCTATCCCGGCCAGGAGCTCGACCTGTCCACCAAGGTGTACAAGAGGGAGTCAGGGAGCCCCTTCTCGGTGCTGGTGGACAGCAAGGGCAGCAAGGGCCACCTCCACGAGAGGGAGGAGCAGCCGTTTTTCAGGGAGAGCAGAGCGGTAGGAGAGGTCCGGGCTGTGAAAGAAGACAGGGAAAACTCTGACGACTCTGAGGAGGAGGAAGAGGAGGAAGATGAAGTGACTTACAAAAGGGAGCAGATTATAGTGGAGGTAAACCTTAACAACCAAACCTTAAATGTGTCCAAAGGGGAGAAGGGTGTCCCCTCCCAGTCCAAAGAGACTGCTGTCCTTAAGAGCAGCAGTGAGGAAGAGGAGGGTGACAGTGGGGAAGAGGAGGCCACGGAAGACAGTAACGATTACGAGGAGAACGAGAGGCAGAAGAAAAAGGAGAAGAGAGTGGAGAAGGGCAGCGTTGGCCAGAGGAGGAGCAGGAGAGCCGCCGCCGCCGCCGCCGCCCCGGCGCCCCGAGCCACGCGCGGCCGCAGGAAGGGCGCGGAGCCCCCCAAGCGCAAGAAGAAAGCTGCCAAGGAGCCCAAGGCACCCGTGCAGAAGCCCAAGTGCGAGGAGAAGGAGACTCTGACGTGTGAGAAGTGCCCCAGGGTGTTTAACACGCGCTGGTACCTGGAGAAGCACATGAACGTCACGCACAGGCGCATGCAGATCTGCGACAAATGTGGCAAGAAATTTGTGCTGGAGAGCGAGCTGTCCCTCCACCAGCAAACTGACTGTGAAAAAAACATCCAGGTAGGTCTGCTGGCCTGCTGGCCAGGTCCCCACACCGCCTGGCGTGCCCTGGATCCGCCTGGTGGACGCTTCACAGGGGGAAAAATTCTCTTTTGGCACGCCCCCGGGTGCTGAGCCGGGCCCGGGCTCTGCCTTATCCCGCGTTTTGGGGTCTCCCAAAAGGAGGGGATGGCAGGGAGAGAGTGCTCAGCTGCTCTGAGCGGTTACTCCAGGAGTAAAGTGTGAGTTGGGAGCGCAAAGCTCCTTTAGCAGGGTCAGAATCTGGAGTAATTGGTCCCAAAAATGTGAAGTTCTGTGGTAAATCCTCCTCCTGCTCCTCCTCCTGCTGAGCGCCCGCGGCTCTCGCTGAGTTTAGAATTCCAGGGGTTTCCGTGTCCTGAAATGCAATCCCACAGTGTGGGAAACCAGGTGGGCCTTCCTGGGGAAACAGAATTTTCTGTTGTTTCATTTCTGGGATGGGCAATCTGTGAGATCCCAGAGGCAGCAGCAATGTCAGGATCTGAACTGGGATAAATCGGAATTTAAACCCCTCTGAGACCACAGCAATTCCCAGAATGATTCTGAAGGGCTGGAATTCACACCTGCACCCCCTTCCCGGCAGGAAACCCCACAAATCTGCCTGAAGACACAAAAATCTCCATTTTTTTTCTCTCCAGAAGCCCTGATTTCCCCAGCAATGGGAGGAGGAGGTTTGGGAGCTGTGGAAGAGCTCCAGAATTCCTGCTCCCTCTGGGGCAGCTCCGTGCCAGGGATCTGGGGCACTGCTGCCTTCCCTGGCACCCCAAATCTGCTGGTTTTGCCTTATTTTCACCCTCCTCCTCCTGGAATCCTGGCTCCCGTTGCAGTTTTGGGCAGCTGGAATTTGTAGGGCAAGGAGGGTTTTGTTGTGTGAGGGTTTGGGCACAAGAATTGAACGTTTTTCATTGTTTGTTTGCTTTCAATGCCGGGCTGGGTTGATGCTCAGCTCCCACTGTGTGGGAGACGTGGAATATTTATTGCAATTTCTCTTTTCCCAGCTCTGGGTAGCTCTGGGCTGGGTTTTTTTTTCCTTAAGTTTCAGCTTAAGGAAGGATTTCTTAATATAAATTTAATTTTTGCAGCTTTTGAAAGAAATATTTTTAAAGTTCAGTGCAGCAGGGAGGATTTAAATGGGAATGTAAGAGATGCCCCAGCAAGCAGGGGATTCATTCACAGCATAAAATTTAAGCAGGAATTAAAAAATAAAGGAATTAAAGCAGGAATTAAAATTTAAGGAGGAATTCCTGAATATTTTGAACACATAAAATGGTGAAATATCCTGTATCCATCTACACATGGATCCAAAAGTGATAAGAAAAAGATGAGAAATTATAGAAATTATGGTTTGAATCCGGAGGAATCTGGTCCAGAAACTTGCCAGTGCCAGCAGCACTGGGAGTCACCTCCATATCCAGGAATAAATCCAGCAGTTCTTGTTCTGTCCTGCCTTTGGGATGTGTTATCCAGCTGCCTGTTGCTGTGTTTTTATTCCAGTTGCCAACAGGATTGAGGGAAAATTCCAATTTCCCTCAATTCAGGGTTCAGTGTGCAGAGGGGGAGCTTTGTGCTGGAATAAAACTGGTTTAATTTTGGATTGAAGTGAAAACCGAGGCTTGCTCCTCCCAGTGTTTCCTCCTGGGGATGGAATAAATCTGTTTTTCCAGGTAATTTCTGCTTTTTCCCCCATCGCAGTCGGCACCTTCAGGGGATTCCTGCCCCGCTTGGGCTCTGTGTGGTTCGGAGTTTGAATCCTGAATTCTGGTGTGGCCTTGGCCCCTCCAGGGGCTCCTTTCTCTGTCAATCCAAGGATTTTGGGGTCGTTCCAAGGGATTTCTTTGCTCTCCAGGGTTTTTTTCCCTCCCAAGGGGGGATCCCAGCGGGTGCTGTGGGGGCAGAGCCCCCTCGGTGCCTGCAGAATTCCAGGCGGGAATTCCCAACCCTGCAGAGATCCCAGCGAAGAGAAAACGCTCCCAAACGAGCAGAACTCGTTAATTTGCTCATTAATCAGCGCCCAGCCCTTCTGACCCATGGGGGAAAGGTGGGGATTGCTGGACTGGGAGCTGGATTCATCCCAAAAACCCCAAAGATCCCAAAAAAAAAACCCGGGACAAGGCGCGGTTCCTCCGAGCTGAAGATGGTTTGGTTTCCTCGCGCTCCGGGATCTCCACACGGGAATTTTTCCTGAAGTTTTTTGGGAAGAGCTGCCGGGAAGAGGAAGAGCTGCCTGAAATTCTCGAGGGGATGATTGCCTGGACATTCCACAGGAGTTTTGGGGAAGGAATTCTCAGCCTCCAAGCGGCACTTCGGGCCTTCCATGAACGAAGAGAGCACAGCAGGAGCGAACAGAGGGATGGGAGCTCCTCCCCATGGAGATCCAGAGGGATGGGAGAGCCTGGAGGGGCCACACCTGGATTTGGGGGGCAGGAGGGGCTGGATGGGGCTTTGGGGGTTTAATGGTGTCGGCCTCCTCCAGTTCTGCTGGGTCCTTCCCTCTCCAGGAGTTTGGATTCTCCCTCTCCAAGGGTTTGGATTCTCCCACTCCAAGGGTTTGGATCCTTATCTCACCAAGGGTTTGGATCCTTATCTCACCAAGGGTTTGGATCCTTATCTCGCCAA
>JAWWEX010000124.1:523195-533944 GCA_035583215.1 Arremon brunneinucha | reverse complement strand
GGCGCTGGGCCCGGCCGCGCCGCAGCGCCCCGTGCCGCACCCCTACGGAGCGCTGGCGCTGCCGCCGCACGGGCACCACCACGGGCACCACCACCACGGGCAGCAGCAGCAGCAGCAGCAGCACCTGCCCGTGCCCCCCGTGCCGCACCTGCCGCCGCCGCCCGCCCTGTTCAAGAGCGAGCCGCTGAACCACCGCGGGCACGGCCACGGGCACGGCCACGGGCACGGCCACGGGCACGGCGGGGACGGCTTCCTGCGGCACCTGGACAAGGGCGGCCCCGCGCAGCCGCACTGACGCCGCCTGGCACCTGGCACCTGGCATCCAGGTTTGGCAGCTGGGACACGGAGCTGGGAGGGGAGCTGGGAGGGGATTGAGCTGCTGCAAGCACGGGCACGGCTTCCTGTGGCACCTGGACACTGGCAGCCCGGGACAGCCACACTGACAGCGGCTGGCACCCAGGTGTGGGAGCTGGGACACGGGCACGGAGCTGGGAGGGGAGCTGGGAGGGGATTGAGCTGCTTGTGGGCACGGCCATGGGCACGGGCACGGCTTCCTGCGGCACCTGGGTGAGGGCAGCCCGGGACAGCTGCACTGACAGTGGCTGGCACCTGAGATCCAGGTTTGGGAGCTGGGATGGGGTCTGGGGTTGGATCAGGCATGAAATTGGACCACCACGGTTGTGGGCATGGCTTCCTGTGGTGCCTGGACAGGACCAGCCTGGCACAGCCGCACTGACACCAGCTGGCACCCAGGTGTGGGAGCTGGGATCCAGAATGGGAGCTGGCACCCAGGTTTGGGAGCTGACATCCAGGTTCGGGATCTGGGATGGGATCTAGCATGAGATTGGACTTGGGCATGGCTTTCTGCAGCACCTGGACAGGACCAGCCTGGCACGGCCACACTGACACCAGCTGGCACCTGGGATCCAGGTTTGGGAGCTGGGATGGGATTGGACTGGCATGGCCATGGGCACGGCTTCCTGCAGCACCTGGACAAGGCCAGCCTGGCACAGCCCCTCTGGGATCAGGGATCCCATCTGGGGTCTCATTTGGGCTCTGGGATGGCATCGAGACCCTGAACCACAGCAAGGGCTTCCTGTGGCACCTGGTGAGCCCAGCCTGGCACAGCCACACTGACACGGGCTGGGCTCAGGGACCTGGGAGCCAGGTTTGGGACCTCGGAGCCAGGTTTGGGATCCCGGATCTGCTCTCCTGCCGCCCCATTTTGTGCTTGGGGTCGGGGTTTGGGATCTGGGATGGGATGGAACCCCAGAACCACCACGGGCACACCTGGACAGGGCCAGGCTGGCACAGCCACGCGGACACGGGGTGGGATCCAGGACTGGGGTGTGGGTCTGGGATCCAGGATGGGATCTGGGCCTGGAATCCAGGATGGGATCTGGATCTGGGATTCAGGATGGGATCTGGGCTTCGGATCCAGGATCCAGGACTGGGATCTGGATCTGGGATCCAGGATGGGATCTGGGCCTGGAATCCAGGATCCAGGATGGGATCTGCCCTTCTGCAACCCCATACCATGCTTGGGATCCAGGACCCAGCTTTGGGATCCATTCTGGGTCTGGGATCCAGGATCTGGGTCTTGGATCTGGCTCTGGGATCTGGGATCCAGCTCTGGGATCCAGTCTGGGTTTGAGATCCACTCTGGCTCTGGAATCTGAGTTCCAGCTCTGGGATCCAATCTGGATCTGGGATCTGGGATCCATTCTGGCTCCAGGATCCATTCCGGCTCTGGGATCTGGTTTCCAGCTTTGGGCTCCATTCTGGCTCTGGGTTCCAGCTCTGGGATCCATTCTGGATCAGGGATCTGGGTTCCAATCTGGGTTCGGGATCCATTCTGGGCTCTGGGATCCCTTCCGGCTCTGGGATCCAATCTGGCTCTGGGATCTGGGTTCCAGCTCTGGGATCTGGGATCCATTCTGGCTCTGGGTTCCAGCTCTGGGATCCAATCTGGCTCTGGGATCTGGGATCCAATCTGGCTCTGGGATCCATTCTGGCTCTGGGTTCCAGCTCTGGGATCTGGGATCCATTCTGGCTCTGGGACCCCCTCCCACCTCCCACCCCTCTCCCAGCCCAAGCTCTGCCCCCTTTTCCCCCCGGGTCCCCCCTCGAGGACCCCCCAGGACTGAAATGCCCGATTTGCGTTTTCCCGGTGACTTTTCTAATCCCCGGCCGCCGAGCCTGGTGGAATTTTCTAATTTCATATCAGCTGACGAGGTTTGCTTGGCTTTTATATCCCGGCCCTCTCCTCAAAGAGGAGGCGGGCCCGGGCTCTTTGTACTAATGGGAAAAAGGCTGTGAGTTAATTAATACAGAGCATTAATGATCACTGTGTACGTAATGATTCCTTTCAGCACCCCGAGCTCGGAGCGTTCACCCAGAAAAGCAAAAAAAAAAAAAAAGGAAAAAAGCAAAAAAAAAAAAAAAAAATCCCCTCCCGTTGTTTTTGTGTAGCTCTCCTAACACACTTCTTTATTTTACTACAGAAATTATTTTAGAGGTTTTTTGTATAGATCCTATTTAGTAGAGTCTGTTTCTAAAACAAAAAAAAGCCAAAAAAAAATTGATGACGATGATGATAATAATAATAATAATAATTGTATTTCCATAAACGGTGTAATTTTTTTCAGTGTAGCTGCACCTCTGTTGTACAATAGAGAAATTTTTATAATCAGCCCCAATGTGATTCCTCAAAGATGCTTTTCCCAAATTCCCCAACCCCAGGACTCCAAGGTGCTTCGGAGAAGAGAGGAGAAAAAAAAACCCCAGAGGTCTCTGGAAAATTCACCCCAAACCCGGTGGGGATTTCTGGATTTAATTTATTTTTTAGCGCTTTTTTTTGGGGTTATTTTTGTTCTTTTTTTTTAATTTTCTTTCCCTTTTCCCGGTTTCTCTTTAGCTGTCGGGGTCAGATATTCCTGGTGGATGTGGATCCAGGATTGGATGGATGGGAATTGGATTGGGGGGGAGATTCTGTCTTGGGGAAATTTGGGAATGGGAGGTCCAGGGAAAAAGGGAGATTCTGTCCTGAAAATTTGGGAAATTTGGGAATGGGAGGTCCAGGGAAAAAGGGAGATTTTGTCCTGAAAATTTGGGAAATTTGGGAATGGGAGGTCCGGGACAGAGCGGGATCTGCCAGCAGGGGGAGGTGAAGGCTCCGAATTTAGGGAATTTCTGGAATTCCTGAGGGGGGAATGCAGTGGGATCAAGGACAGGGAATTCCTATAGAGAGGAATGCAGGGGGATCACGGAATTCAGGGAATTTGGGAATTTCTGGAAGGGGAATGCAGTGGGATCAAGGACAGGGAATTCCTATAGAGAGGAATGCAGTGGGATCACAGAATTCAGGAATTTCTGGAATTCCTGAGAGGGGAATGCAGTGGGATCAGGGAATTCAGGAAATTCGGGAATTTCTATAGAGAGGAATGCAGTGGGATCAGGAAATTTGGGGATTTCTGATAGGGGAATGCAGTGGGATCAGGGACTGGGAATTCCTGGTTAGCAGGGAATTCCAAGAGGAGGATCAGGGACAGGAAATTCCTGAAATTCCCGGAATTCCTGCCTGGTTTTTGGGACATTTTGGGATGGAGCTGTCCCACAGCCCTGGCTGTTCCCAGGCAGCTCCATCCCAGGAATCCAGGCTGGTTTTTAGGGCCGGAATTGGGGATTTTGGGCAAACCCAGGTGCAGGGTGGGGAGCTGGAGCCCTCCCCATGGGAATTGCCCCATTCCAAGGGCTGGGACCCCTCGGGACCCTCAGGTTGGATTTTCTCCCCCTGGATCCAGGAATTCTCTCCCCCTGCCAGAGCAGGGCCCAGCAAACCCCGAATTCCTGGAAATTCCTGGGAATTCCTGGGAATTTCTCCTTTTTGTGCCGCTTTCCCACCCCAATCCCACCAAACCCGGGGATCCCACAGGGAGCTCTGCCCTGCTCGTGGATTTTGGGATTCATTTTCAGCCAGGAAAGGCGGAATTCTCCCCCAGGACAAAGCTGGGTTGGGTTTTCCATGACATTGGAAATTTCGGGGCGGTTTTGGGCCCAAACCCCTCGTTTTTGGCTGAGCTGAAAGCCCCTCCTGATGCAAGAAATGCCATTTTTAAACCATTTCCTCCACGATATTTAAATCCCCCTCTCCCCCTTCTGGCAGGAAAAAATTCCAATCCTGAATTCCCAACGCTGCAATTCCCTGGAATTCTCTGCATTCCCCCCCTGCAGCCTCCAGCGGTGCCACAATTCCCTGCTCAGGATAATCCGGGATAATCCGATTTTTAAATGCTGAAAAACCCCAAAACGAGCCATCAGTAATTTCTGTTCCAGGTATTCCAAAGCCATTTTCCCTCCTCAATAAATCCTCCAGCGTTCCAGGCCGCTCTTCCAAGGATTCCAGAACCTGGGATGGTTTTGTTTTCTTTTTCCTGCTCTTCAGCTCCGCTCTGTATCGGATCTTTCTGAGAATTTATGAACTTCCTTTCTGTGGAAGAAGATTAAAAATTCCAACCCCTCTCGCCGGTCTGGCCGTGCTGTGAGATGCTGGGATCCTTTCCAAGGAATAAAAAATGCAGAAAAACAGGGAAAATTTGGTTTAAAAGGGCAGGAAATTCAAGGCTGGGGTTTGTTTGTGGTTTTTTAATCCTTCCATTTCCATTTTTGCTGCCCCACAGAATTCCACAGGGATGGGAAACTCCAAGGGGTTTGTGCGGGAGTTCCCTCCTTTCTGCACCTGTCACTTCTGCTGTATTTTCCCATTTCATTTTGCTTTCTTTACCTATTTTATTTTGCTGCTTTCCCCTATTTTATTTTGCTTTTTCCCCATTTTATTTTGCTTTTTCCCCCATTTTATTTTGCTTTATTTTCCCACTTTACTTTGCCTTATTGTCCCCGTTTATTTTCCTTTTTTTTTTTCCTCCCCGTTTATTTTGGTTTTTTTCTTATTTTATTTCACCGCTTCTTCCCATTTTATTCCTCAGTGGAACCCACGCTTTTCCTGGGAATTCCTTCCTGAGAATTTGGGATTTAACCCGAGGGTTTGGGATTTAACCTGAAGGTTTGGGATTTAACCCAGAATTTGGGATTTAACCCGAGAATTTGGGATTTAACCCGAGAATTTGGGATTTAACCCGAGGGTTTGGGATTTAACTTGAGAATTTGGGATTTAACCCGAGGGTTTGTGATTTAACCCGAGAATTTGGGATTTAACCTGAGAATTTGGGATTTAACCCAAGGGTTTGGGATTTAACCCGAGGGTTTGTGATTTAACCGGAGAATTTGGGATTTAACTCAGGAATTTGGTATTTAACCCAGAATTTGGGATTTAACCCGAGCCACGTTTTGGGGAGGCGGAGCCAGGAGAGGGCGGCGGAGCTGCCGCGATCCCAAAATCCGGGACAAACCTGGAGCCAGCGGGGCTGGGAACGGCTCCGGTTTCTGTCCCGGGACTGGGAACGGCTCCCGGGACTGGGAACGGCTCCGGTTTCTGTCCCGGGATTGGGAACGGCTCCGGTTTCTGTCCCGGGGCTGGGAACGGCTCCCGGGACTGGGAACGGCTCCGGTTTCTGTCCCGGGATTGGGAACGGCTCCCGTGGGTGCCTCGGGGGTGCCAGGAGCGCCCGGCCCGGCTCTGCCCTCGCCTCCTCCCCGGGGCTCTCCGCAGTGGAAATTCACCGGGAGCGTCCCTGCCAAAAACCCGGGATGGGATGGGATGGTCCGGATGGATCCGGGATTGGTCCGGGATAAGCCTGGGATGGGTCCGGGGTGATCCCGGGATGGTTTTGTCCCGGTGGAAGCCGCAGGAGCCCCCGGGGCAATTCCCCCTTTGGATTGTCCCGCTCGGAGCGGCCCCAAGGCGGGGAAGTGTCCGGGGGGAGCCGGAGAGTCCCGGGCTGGGGAGGGGGAAAGGAATTCCCGAAAGGAATTCCCTGACAGCATTCCCTGACAGCATTCCCTGCAATGATTCCCTAACAGAATTCCCTGATAGAATTCCTTCACAGGATTCCCTGATTCCCTGATAGGATTCCAGGATTCCCTGACGGAATTCCCTGATTTTCTGGAGGGATTCCCTGACAGAATTTCCTGACAGAATTCCCTGATTCCCTGACAGAATTCCCTGACAGGATTCCCTATCAGGATTCCCTCACAGAATTCCCCGATTCCCCAACAGGATTCCCTGATTCCCTGACAGAATTCCCTGATTCCCTGACAGGATTCCCTATCAGGATTCCCTATCAGGATTCCCTAATAGGATACCTTGATAGAATTTCCTAACAGGATTCCCTGACGGGATGCCCTGATTCCCTGCAATGATTCCCTGACAGGATTCTCTGACAGGATTCCCTGACAGAATTCCCTGATTCCCTGAAAGAATTCCCTCATTCCCTGACAGAATTCCCTGCAATGATTCCCTGCAATGATTCCCCGCAGGGATTCCCTGACAGGATTCCCCGACAGGATTCCCTGATTCCCTGAAAGAATTCCCTGATTCCCTGACAGGATTCCCTGATTCCCTGCAGGGATTCCCTGCAATGATTTCCTCACAGGATTCCCTGCAATGATTCCCTGCAGGGATTCCCCGGCGTTCCCCCGGAGCCGCCGCTGGGGCAGGGTCGGCACCTCCGGCCCGGGGGGACCCAGGGCAGGTCCCGGGAGCGCCCCGAGCTCCGCTCTGCGACACAATTTCACCAAAAGCAGCAAAAATCCCGACTCTGGGGCTCGGACAGCGTGGCACGACCGCGGCTCCTCCCGACCGCCGGAATCCCGGCCGCGCCTCTGCATTCCGGGACGCTTTGAATTAAAAACCACCCAAAGCGCCGAGCTCTGCCCCGCCGGGTTCGGCTGTCCCGGGTGTCCCGGGCGGTCCCGGTGTCCCGAGGGCGCCGCCCCGCTGTTTTTGGTATTTTTGGTGGTTTTGGTGTTTTCGGTGTTTGTTTTATCTCGGCGGCTCCTGCGGCCCCCCGATAGCGCCGGGGCCCGGGCGGGGCAGCCCTGGCACCGCCACCCTGCAATTCCCGGCCCGGTTCCTGCAATTACCGGGGGGCCCCGCCCGTCCCCGCCGCTATTTTGGGGACAATTCGGGCGTTTTTCTCCCTCGGCGCCGCTCCTGGTTTCGGGAGCAGCACCTCCCCCTGCCCAGACGGGCTCGGTCACACCGGCCCGGAGCGGGCCCGGGGGGGGCACCGCGGTTTTTGTCGCTTTTTCCCGATTTGGCAACTTTGGGCAGCTCCCCCCGCCCCTCGGAAAGGGGGCGCGGCCTGCGCTGGCCCCGCCCCTCCGCGGCGGGGAGGCTGCGCTGCCATTGGCCGCTCGGGCGATGACGTCGGCGCACTGCGGCGGCTCCGCGCGGCCCCGGTGGCGTCGCTGTAAAGGGGCCGCGCTCGCGGAAGCGCCGGCGGCGGCACCGGCCCCGAACCGGCCCCGGAGCGGCCCCGGCGCGGCCCCGAGCCCGGGCTGCCCCCGCGCCGCCCCCGCACTCTCCGGCACCGGGGCGGGCCGGGCGCTCCCGGCAGGTTCCGACCCGGTAAGGAGCGAGAGGCGGCCCCGCGGCGGTACCGGGAGATGCCGGATCTGCAACGGCTGCTGCCGGTACCGGCGGGTGTCCCCCCGGCTGGACCCTGCCGGGATCGGATGGTGCCGGTACCGGGGGTCCCCAGCCGGCGGGATCCTGCGGGACCCGAGCGGATGGTGCCGGTACCGGGGGCTGCCGGTAACGTTGGACCTGCCGGTACCGGGGCGGCTCCTGCCGGTACAGGGGGGTCCTGTTTCGGTTGGACCCTGCCGTGACTGGGGCCGATGTGCCGGTACCGGGGCAATCCCCACCTGGTTGGACCCTGCCGGTACCGCCGCGGCTGCTGCCGGCACCGGGAGGTGCCACCGGGTCACGGAGCGGCCGCGATGCAGCCCCGCCGGTACCGGGAGGAGCCGCGGAGCTCGGGGAGGGGCCGTGCCGGTACCGGAGCCGCTGCCAGCCCGGTGGCACCGGGGGAGAGGCACCGGGACCGGGGCTGGATCCCCCGAACCGCCGCGTTCGGGGCCGAACCGGGGCTGCGGTAACGCCGCAATTCCCGGCAGGAAAAACAAACCCGGGAACGCCGGAGCAGCCCCGTTACCCGAGGTGACCCGGAGCGCTCCGCCCGTGCCCGAGCCCGGGAATTCGGGGGGGACCCGGGGCTGGCGGGACCCGCTCCGGGCGCTCCTTACCGGGAATTCCCGTTAATTCCCGCATTTCCTGCTCCTTCGGGTTTCATTCCAGCGGCGGCGCGATCGTGTCCCGGTCCCGGTTCTCTCCCCGCTCGGTTTCCCGGGAATTCCGCCCCGGAGCTGGAGCTCGCTCCAGGGCAGGAGTTGGGTAAAAACGCGAACGTTCCACGCACCAAAATTTGGGGTTAAAACCCTCCGGACCGGGCACGGGCACAGAGCGCCGGGGGCAGAATTCTCCGGTATCCCGGCACTTCCCGGCTCCGGGAACGCTCCCGGTACCGGCGCTTCCAGGGCCGGCAATTCCCGGTCCCGGCTCCCCGGTCCCTCTCCTCTCCGGTGTCGGGGCCGGTTTCGGGGCACCGGGCGGGCGCGGGCGGCTCCGGCCGCTCCTCGCTCGGTTCCGGGCACAGAAATCCCCAAAACCCCGAAATGGGGGCACGAACCGCACCGGGAAACGATTCCGGCATTTCCCGGCGCTTTCCCACCCGCAGCCCCAACTCGGGGAGTTGAAACCTCGGTCCCTGAGCCGTTTTCCCGTTTGTTTCCCGTCCCTCCGGCTCCGCTTTTTGGGGGAAAACGCGGCGGCTTCGCTTCCCAGGGGAGCCCCTTTATCTGCGGGAAGGCGCTCGCGGCTGCCCCATCCCGCACCGAAATTCGGGATCTGCTCCCGCCGGGATTTCCCTTCCCGCACCGAAATTCGGGATCTGCTCGCGCCGGGAATTCCCTTCCCTTTGCCCAATCCCGCACCAAAATCTGGGATCTTTTCCCACCGGGATTTCCCTCCCCGCTGCCCCATCCCGCACCAAAATTTGGGATCTTCTCCGGTCGTGATTTCCCTTCCCTTTGCCCCATCCCGCACCAAAATCTGGGATTTTCTCCCACTGGGATTTCCCTTCCCTTTGCCCCATCCCGCACCAAAATTCGGGATTCTCTCCCGCCGGGATTTCCCCTCTCTCTGCCCCATCCCACACCAAACTTCAGGATTTTCTCGCACTGGGATTTCCCTTCCCTTTGCTTCATCCCGCACCAAAATCTGGGATTTTCTCCCGCCGGGATTTCCTTTTCTTCTCCCCCATCCCGCACCAAAATTCGGGATTTTCTCGCACTGGGATTTCCCTTCCCTCAGCCCCACTGCAGTTGGGAATTGCGGACCCCTGGCTGAGCTCTGCTTTATTGGGGTGGGATTTCCTTGCCCGTATCCCGAGGATTTTGGGGTTTTTTGGGATGCCAGGAGCGCCCCCCAACCCTCAGAGGATTTCAATCCCGAAATAATCCACGGGAACTCAATCCCCAAACAATCCTGGCTCCGATTTTGGGGCCTATTTTGATCCCATTCACCCCGGTCTGGGGACAGGTTTGGGGCCGGTTTTGGGGCAGCTTTGGGACAGGTTTGGGGCTGTTTTTGGGGCGGCTTTGGGACAGATTTGGGGCTGTTTTTGGGGCAGGTTTGGGGCTGATTTTGGGGTGGTTTTGGGACAGGTTTGGGGCTGGTTTTGGGGCAGCTTTGGGACAGGTTTGGGGCCGGTTTTGGGGCTGGTTTTGGGGTGGGTTTGGGGAAGTTTTGGGACCGGTTTTGGGACAGTTTTGGGACAGTTTTGGGGCGGGTTTGGAGCCGTTTTTGGGGTGGGTTTGGGGCTGTTTTTGGGCCAGATTTGGGGCTGTTTTGGGGCCGTTTTTGGGGAGCAGCTCCTGCAGCCACACCTGGGGATGCTCTGAGCTCCTGCCTCTGGAACTTTTCCCACCCCTCGGGCCCAGAGGAGTTTTTGGGGCAGTTTCACTCCCCGTGCCCACCCCAATGTCCCCAATGTCCCCAGGGCTCTGTCCCCCCGTCCCTCCCAGCCCCACAGACCCTCCCTGAGCCTTCATCCCCAATTATTTCCTCGCTGCTGGCAGTGACCAAGCAGTGACCAAAATCCCAGTTCCTCTTTCCTGTTCAATCCCATTTTTTTTTTTCCTTTGGAAGCCGCTCCCAGCCCGGCTGTGGCGTTTTTTTGGCTCCAGATCCTGTCTGTAAATAAACCCTGCAGTTCTGATGGGCTTTTTTTAGCAAATAAACACCCAGCGTGCGGCTCCAGGCCTCACAAAAAAAGGGATTTTTCCACAATTTCCAGCCCGGGTTCCACCCCAGGCTCCGTTTCCCTGTGCCAGGTGCCGCAGGGTTTCTGTTCCAGCCGAGTCACGGATGGAGTTTGTGCCCAAAATAGCCGGGAGCGGGCTGGGATCCAGCGCAATGCCCACAAATCACCTTCCCGCAGAGCCGCGCGGTCCTCCCGGCCCGGCAATTCCCCAATTTCCACCCGCAAAGTGAATTTTGGGGAGGGTTCCCCTCGCCGGGGACCACCAGGGGTCGGCAGAATTCCGCTTCGGTTTCACTCCCGGAGAATTTCTGCGCTTAGGAGTTACCCTGGGAGAAAATCGGGGTGGAGCAGGGCAGCTGTTCCCGGGTTGTTTTGCCATTCCCAGGTTCCTTTTCTTTTCTTTTCTTTTCTTTTCTTTTCTTTTCTTTTCTTTTCTTTTCTTTTCTTTTCTTTTCTTTTCTTT
>JAWWEX010000124.1:504123-523095 GCA_035583215.1 Arremon brunneinucha | reverse complement strand
TTCCTTTCCTTTCCTTTCCTTTCCTTTCCTTTCCTTTCCTTTCCTTTCCTTTCCTTTCCTTTCCTTTCCCCTTTCCCCTTTCCCTTTTCCCTTTTCCTTTCCTCCTCTCGGTTTGTTTTTTTTTTTGCCATTTTTCTTTTCCCGTTTTTATTTTCGTGCCGTTCCCTCGCTGCCCTCACGGGGAATCAGGATTTCTCAGAGGTTTTACTCTCCCCCAGGCTGGAGCAGAAGCTCCGGGGCTCGGGGATACCGCGGGAATTGCCCGGGATTGACGGAATTGCCCGGGATTGACGGAATTCCCTCTTTCCCGCAGCCCTGGGCCCGGGATGGTGCCAGCATGAGGAGGTGCTGCCAGGCCGTGGGGCTGCCATGCCTGTTTAAGGTCAGTGCCACCGTCCCCAGGTCACCGCTGCCGCCTCGGGGGCTCCCCAGATTCCACAATTCCGGAATTCCACAATTCCACAGTTCCGGAATTCCAGCCTGGAGCGGCCGGGAAGGGCTGAGGGGAGCGGGGGGTGCCAGGCCGGGGTTCGTGATTTGGGGTTCATGGAATGCCCTGAGCCGGGAGGGGTCCCCAGGATGGCCCAGCCCTGCAGGACCCCCCAAAATCCACCCCGGGCATCCCTCGGGCCTTGGGAACAGGA
Organism: Arremon brunneinucha; assembly: GCA_035583215.1. Taxonomy (NCBI): domain Eukaryota; kingdom Metazoa; phylum Chordata; class Aves; order Passeriformes; family Passerellidae; genus Arremon; species Arremon brunneinucha. The sequence continues at coordinate 522,451 of JAWWEX010000124.1, read as the reverse complement.
ACATTCCCCGGCTTGTTCCACCCTCTGGGGGAGGAGCTGGTCCCTAAAATCCCCCCTGGACCCCTCAGGCTGTGACTCCTGTCCCCCTTGTCTCTCCCTGGGATGTCACCCCCTGTCCCTGAGGTGGCACAGGAGGAGCAGGCTGGCCTGTCACCCCCTGTCCCTCCCTGTCCCATTGTCACCCCCTGTCCCTGCCCAGGTGTGCCCAGGTGTCCCTCCCTGTCCCAGAGGTGGCGCAGGACCAGGCTGGACTGTCCCTCTGTCCCTCCGTCCCTCTGTCCCAGCTCAGGTGTGCCCAGGTGTGCCCACCTGTCCCAGGTGTCCCCCTTGTCCCAGAGGTGGCACAGGAGGACCAGGCTGTGCTGTCCTCCTCTGTCCCCCCCTGTCCCAGCCCAGGTGTGCCCAGGTGTCCCCCCCAGGTGTCCCCCCTGTCCCTGCCCAGATGTTTCCTCCTGTCCCTCTGTCCCCACCTGTCCCGGAGGTGGCACAGGAGGACCGGGCTCTGCTGTCCCCCTCAGGTGTCCCCCCCAAGTGTCCCCTCCTGTCCCAGCCCAGGTGTCACCCCCTGTCCCAGGTGTCCCCCCAGGTGTCCCCTCTGTCCCCCCCCGTCCCCGCCCGCGTGTCCCGGGTCCGAGCCCGCCCCCGCTGATCCCGGAGCTTTTCCCAGGCCGGACATTCGCTGATCCGGGCGCGCTGTCCCCTCCCGGCACAGTGACCGCGGCGCCCTCCGGCCCGGATTAGCCCCGGGGCGATCCCGTTAAGGGCAGGATGAGGCTTTGGGGCCGGCCTGGCTCGGGATTAACCCGGCCCGGCCCGGCCCAGGTGGGCTCAGGTGGGGCCGCCAGGTCCCGGGGCCAGCGGGGTTTGTCCTGCCTGGCAGGGACTGGGAACGGACGGTGACGACAAGCCCCAGTGACAGTGGGTCTGTCTGTCTGTCTGTCCCAATGACAGTGGGGTCTGTCTGTCTGTCTCACACCCCAATAGCAGCAGGGTCTGTCCATCCTACACCCCGATAACAGCAGGTTCTGTCCCAGTAACAGTGGGGTCTGTCTGTCTGTCCCACGTCCCAATGACAGCAGAGTCTGTGCGTCCTACAGCCCAATAACAGTGGGGTCTGTCCATCCCACACCCCAATGACACCGCTGTCTGTCTGTCCATCCCAAACCCCAATGACACTGGGGTCTGTCCCCTACCCTAATAACACCAGGTTCTGTCCATCCCACCCCCGAATAACACTGCTGTCTGTCTGTCTGTCCATCCCACACCCCAATGACACCAGCGTCTGTCTGTCCATCCCACACCCCAATAACACCGCTGTCTGTCTGTCCGTCCCACACCCCAATGACACCAGTGTCCATCCCACCCCCCCAGTAACACCGGTGTCTGTCTGTCTGTCTGTCTGTCCATCCCACACCCCAGTAACACTGCTGTCTGTCTGTCCATCCCACACCCCAATAACACCGCTGTCTGTCTGTCCATCCCACACCCCAATAACACCACTGTCTGTCTGTCTGTCCATCCCACTCCCCAATAACACTGCTGTCTGTCCATCCCACCCCCCACTGACACCGCTGTCTCTCTATCCCACACCCCAATAACACTGCTGTCTGTCTGTCCATCCCACGCCCCAATAACACCGGGTTCTGTCCGTCTGTCCGTCCCCGCGCAGGGCGTGGGCACGGCCGGCCCGCGCGCGCCGCGTTTCCTGCTGGTGTTTGACTTTGACGAGACCATCGTGGACGAGAACAGCGACGACTCGGTGGTGCGGGGCCGGGCGCTGCCGGAGCGGCTGCGGCAGAGCCCCGCGGGCGGCGGCGGCTACAACGAGCACATGCGGCGCGTGCTGGCCTTCCTGGGCGAGCAGGGCGTGCGCCCCGCCGAGCTGCGCGCCGCCTACGAGCGCATCCCGCTGGCGCCGGGCATGGCCGAGCTCTTCCGGCTGCTCTCCAAGCACCGGGAGCTCTTGGAGCTCGTGCTCATCTCCGACGCCAACACCTTCGGCGTCGAGGCCAGGCTGCGCGCGGCCGGCGCCCGCTCGCTCTTCCGCAAGGTCTTCAGCAACCCGGCCGGCCCGGACCGGCGCGGCGTGCTCACGCTGGGGCCCTACCACAGCCACGAGTGCCCGCGCTGCCCGGCCAACATGTGCAAGGCCAAGATCCTGGCCGAGTACCTGGCCGAGCGGGCGCGCGAGGGCGTCGAGTTCCAGCGCGTGCTCTACGTGGGCGACGGCGCCAACGACTTCTGCCCGGCCGGGACGCTGACGGCGGCGGACGTGGCGTTCCCCAGGAAGGGCTACCCCATGCACAGGCTGATCCAGGAGAGCCAGGAGAAGCAGCCCGGCGCGTTCCAGGCCGCCGTGGTGCCCTGGGAGTCGGCGGTGGAGGTGGCGCGGTACCTGCAGGAGCTGCTGCGCAAGAAGTGCTGAGCGAGGGAGGCAGCTCCGGGCCCGGCTCCGTTCCTGGGATGTTCCTCTGCCTTTCCTGGGATGTTCTCCCGCCTTTCCCGGTTCCATTCCTGGCTCCGGGCCCAGCTCCATTCCTGGGATGTTCCACTGCCTTTCCCGGCCCTGCTCCCGGGATGTTCTCCCACCTTTCCCAGCTCCATTCCCGGGATGTTCTCCCACCTTTCCCGGCCCTATTCCCAGCCAGTGAAGCACTTTCTGCCAGCCCTGGCCCTGCCCGGCCCCTGCGCCCTTTGCCCACCTGAGGGGGATTTCTGGTGCAGTTTTGCTTCCTCCCCCTTTTGACCTCAAAAGAGAATTCCTAAATTGCAGCAGCCGGGATCCCCGCGGGCTGGGCACGTCCTCGCTCCTGCCATCCTCCCCTAGCTGTGGGCTCTGATCCCATTGGGAATTCTGGATGGGAAATCCCTGATCCTGCTGGGAATTCTGGATGGGAAATCCCTGATCCCACTGGGAATTCTGGATGGGAAATCACTGCTCACTGGGCTCCTGATCCCATTGGGAATGAGAAATCCCTGCTCGCTGAGCTCCTTCCCTGCTCCTGATCCATTGGAAATTCCACCTGGGAAATCCCGGATCCTGCGGGGCCCCTCCTGCCCCAGGGAGGGTCAATCCCCCTGACCTGGGCACCCCCGAGGTGCCCCAATCCCCCCGGGGTCACTTCTGGCACCGCGTCCCGAGAGGCCAACCCCCCCTCCCCACCGCAGTGTTAATTAATTAATTAATTCCCCCTTCTAATTGCACTCTGCAGGGCCACCTCCAGGGGTTGGCTCCTCCTGGATCTATCCCGGGTTTATCCCGGGTTTATCCACAGCCTTACCGGCCCCCGAGGGCGGCCCTGGCCCCCCCGAACCCGGCAGGAATTGACCAAAGCAGCCCCGAGTTTGTTCCTCCTCCCTCGGACTGTGCGGAACTCAAAGCCATGGAATTAAAGACACAAATCTGTGTGAGACGGACAGAGCTCTGTGTTGCGGACAGACAGACAGACAGACAGACAGACACGAGCCTGGCTGGGACACGGCTCTGAGCTGCACCGAGGGGGCTCCTGCTCTGGATCCTGCTCTGGATCCTGATCCTCGGGCCCTGGAGATTGGGGGATGGCGCTGGAGCAGCTGGGTGGGACAGGGGATGGACAGGGGACACTCTGGGGACACTCTGGAGACACTCTGGGGACACTGGGGATGGGGTTTACGCACTGGAGCATCCCTGGAGCAGCAGGGTGGGACAGGGGATGGTCAGGGGATGAACAGGGGACACTCTGGGATGGGGTTTTGGAGCTGGAGCATCCCTGGAGCAGCAGGGTGGGGTTGGGGACGAGCAGAGGATGGACAGAGGATGCTTTGGGGTGGGGTTTTGGAGCTGGAGCATCCCTGGAGCAGCAAGGTGGGGTTGGGGATGAGCAGAGGATGGACAGGGGACACTCTGGAGAGGGATTTTGGGGTGAAGCATCCCTGGAGCCCACGGGGACAGCAAGCTCTGCTCTGTGCCAAGGGTTCAGTTCTGGGTTGGGATGCAGGGCTGGGATCCAGAGCTGGGATGTAGGATTGGGATCCAGGGTTGGGATGCAGGGTTGGGATGTAGGGTTGGGATGTAGGACTGGGATTCAGCACAGGGATCCAGCACAGGGATCCACCAGAGGGATCCAGAGCTGCCCCCAGGATCAGCTCCCTCCCTGCCGCGTTCCCAGCTCGGTGTCCTCGGTGTCCTCCTGCTGCAGGTTGGGGAGTGGGGCCACCTCTGCGGGATGGGGACACGGACATGGAGCCACCTATGGGGACAGGGACATGGAGCCACCACAGGGCACAGGGGACAGGAGCGGCTGTGCCACTGCTGAGCATGGCAGAGGGGCTCTGAGTGCTGGGCAGGGACTGGGCCAGGGGACCCAGGGGGCTTGGGACCCTCTGTAAGGGGATTTGGGACCCCTGTGCCTCTCTCCAGGGATTTAGGATCCTCTGCACCCCTCTCCAGGGCTTTGGGACCCTCTGTGCCTCTCTCCAGGGCTTTGGGACCCCCTGTACCCCTCTTCAAGGATTTGAGACCCCAGTGCCTCTCTCCAGGATTTTGGGACCCCTGTACCCCCCTCCAGGGGTTTAGGACCCTCAGTACCTCTCTACAGGGATTTGGGACCCCCTGTACCCTTCTTCAGGGTATTTGCAACCCCCTGTACCCCTCCCCAGGGGTTTGGGACCCTCTGTAAGGTGTTTTGGGACCCCCTGTACCCCTCCCCAGGGGTTTGGGACCCCTGTACCTCCTACAGGTAGCTCTGCGGGGCCCACGGGGGCTCCTCTGCGTCCGGTGGCGGTGGCAGGGCCAGGTCCCCAAGGTCAGGCTCAGCCGGGGGCGGCGGCGGCAGCTCGAGGTCATCGGGGGCTGCGGAACCCCAAAAGGGGCTCAGGAGGGGTGGGGACGGGGCACACGCTGCCCCCCGTGCCCCTGTCACCCCCCGGGCACCGAGCACTCACCTGGCGGCGGGAGCTCCGGCGGGGGCACGGCCAGGTGCGCAGGGGGAGGGGGCAGCAGGTGCCCAGGGAGGGGCGGCGGAGGGGGGATGGCACTGCCAGGCGGGGGTGGCCCCACACGAGGGGACGGGGCCATCGGGGGTGGTCCCACCGGACGGGACGGTGCCATCGGGGGGGGCACAGGAGGGGAGGGTGCCATCGGGGGTGGCCCTGGCAGCGGTGGCGGGGCAGGAATTCCGTCCCCAGGAGCTGCCGGGGTCCCGCTGGAGCTGCAGGGAAGCAGCAGGGTCAGAGGGCGTCCCTGTGTCCCACCTTGAGCACAGACAGTGACCCGTGCCAGGACAAGGTGGCACCGTGTGGCCTCTGCAGCTGGGCAAACCATTCCCCATCCCCTGCCCCATTGCCTCCCACCCCGTGCCCCATTTCCTATAATTCTCATACTTTCTATAATTCCCATTATTTCCCATCATAATTTCCCATAATTTCCCATTATTTCCCATAAATTCCCATAATTTCCCATCATTCCCATAATTTCCCATTATTTCCCATGATTCCCCATTATTTCCCATCGTTCCCACAATTTCCCATTATTTCTCATCATTCCCATAATTCCCCATTATTTCCCATTATTTCCCATAATTCCCCATTATTTCCCATCATTCCCATTATTTCCCATCATAATTTCCCATTATTTCCCATCATAATTTCCCATTATTTCCCATCATTCCCCATCATCATTTCCCACCGTTCCCCCTCTCCCTAAAGGACACCCTTGCCCTGCCAGGGCAGCAAATCCCCCAAACCCCGTTTTCCCCCAAACCCCGTTTTCCCCCAAACCCCGTTTTTCCCCCCAAACCCCGTTTTCCCCAAAACCCCCATTTTTTCCCCCAAACCGGTACCTGGGGGGCAGCGGGGAGGAGCCACAGGAGCCGCTCGGGAGCTTCCCCACGGGAACCACGGGCGGCTGCACCGGCTCGGGGACACGGCTGCTCCTCCTGAGGGGATCAGTGGGGTCAGTGGGATCCATGGGATCAGTGGGATCAATGGGTTGGGATCAGTGGGATCAATGGGATCAATGGGATCCATGGGTTGGGATCAATGGGATCAATGGGATCAATGGGATCCATGGGATCAATGGGTCGGGATCAATGGGATCAGTGGGATCCATGGGATCAATGGGTCGGGATCAATGGGATCAGTGGGGTCAATGGGATCAATGGGATCCATGGGATCAATGAGATTGATGCGATGGGATCAATGGGATCCATGGGATCAATGGAATGGGATGGGATGGGATCATTGGGATAGAATCAATGGGATCCATGGGATTGATGGGATGGGATCAATGGGATCATGGGGACCCATGGGATCAATGGGATGGGATCAGTGGGTTGGAATGGGATCAATGGGACAAGATGGGACAGGACGGGATGGGTTGGGATCTGTGGGATGGGATCAATGGGATCCATGGGATTGATGGGATGGGGTCAATGGGATGGGATGGGATCAGTGGGATAGGATCATTGGGATCAACGAGATCCGTAGGATCAATGGGTTGGGATCAGTGGGTTGGAATGGAATCAGTGGGATGGGATGGGATGCGGTCAATGGGATGGCTTGGGATCAGTGGGGTGGGTTGGGATTGATGGGATGAGATCAATGGGATGGGATCAATGGAATCCATGGGATCAAGGGGATCAATGGGATGGGATAGGATGAGTTGGGATCCATGGGATGGGATGGGATGGGACCCCGACAGAGCCCACCCATGTGCCACCGCCCCTCGGTGACCCAGCAGTCCCATCTCACCCCAGCGTCCCCGCAGCCTGGGCCGAGGAGGATTTGGTGCTTTTGCGAGCCAGGGTGCCGGTGCGGGACAGCTGCGTGCTGGTGTCCTGCCGCACGGGACACACGGACACATGGACACGGGGACACACGGACACATGTGGGTGCCATCCCTGCCCCAGCAAGAGGCACCGGGGGCTGCGGGGGCTGCGGGGGCTGCGGGGAGGGACCGGGGGCTGCGGGGGCGGCCCCGAGGCAGCAGCGGCGCCGTGGGAACCGCGGCAGCGCCTGCCCCGAGGCCTCCGCGGGGTTTCCGGTGTGGGGGAGGATCCGTGGGGCTGAGAGGCCTCTGAACCCTTTTGTGGGCGCCTTGCAGAGCTGGGAAAGGCTCCACGGGGCTCCGAGGCTCCCAAACTCTTCCTGCGGGGATTTCTGCAGTGGGGCAGGACCTGTGGGGCTCCCAAACTCTTCCTGTGGGGGTTTCCGGAGTGGGGCAGGATCTGTGGGGCTCAGAGGCCTCCAGAACCGTTTTGTGGGCGCCTTTCAGAGCTCGGAAAGGCTCCACGGGGCTCAGAGGAAAATGAACCCCTCCTGTGGGGGATTTCTGCTGTGGGGGAGGATCTGTGGGGCTGAGAGGAAACTGAACCCCTCCTGTGGGGGATTTCTGCTGTGGGGGAGGATCTGTGGGGCTGTGAGGCCTCTGAACCCTTTTGTGGGCGCCTTTCAGAGCTCGCAAATGCTCCATGGGGCTCTGAGGCTCCCAAACCCCTCCCATGGGGATTCTGCAGTGGGGAAGGATCCGTGGGGCTCCCAAACCCCTCCTGTGGTGTTTCCAGAGCTGGCAAAGCCTCTGTGGGGTGCCAGGCCCCCAGAGCTGAGTGGGCACGGACAGACCCCATTTCTCCATGGAGGAGGGGTCAGAGCCACCCGTGCCCCCCTCAGGGGACACTTGGGGACACCGGGGACCGATAAATGCCACCCAAGGGACCCCACCTTGACGCCGTGGCCCACGCTGTCCAGCACGCTGAAGTTGAGGGGTCTCCTGTAGTAGGGCTCCAGCACGGGGGGCTCCGGGGGGGGCAGAACCTTCTGGAAGCTCAGGCACCTCCTGGTGACGGTCAGGGCGCCGATCTGGCGCCGCGACACCTTCTCCTTGTGGATGTCCACGCTCTGCCGAGGTGACACCGTCCCCAAAGTGCCACCCCGGGCTCGGCCCCCGCCCCCGGGTGCCACAGGACCCCTCAGCAGTGTCCCCAAGCTCCAGGACCCCACAGGACCCCTCAGCAGTGTCCCCAAGCAGTGTCCCCGTGCCCTGGGTGCCCACAGGACCCCTCAGCAGTGTCCCCAAGCTCAGAGTGACCACAGGACCCTCAGCAGTGTCCTCAAGCAGTGTCCCCAAGCTCAGGGTGACCACAGGGCCCCTCAGCACTGTCCCCAAGCTCTGGGTGCCCATGGGACCCTGCAGCAGTGTCCCCAAGCTCTGGGTGACCACAGAACCCCTTAGCAGTGTTCCCAAGTCCAGGCCCCAGCACAGGGACAGTGTGACAGCCAGGCCAGCACTCTGAGCTCCCACTGGGAGATATGGGGACACTTTGGGCTGGGCAGGTGTGACAGGAGAACCCCCCCGAGGCCATTCCTGGGGCTGGCTCTGCATTCCCAGTGCTCGGGGGCTCTGCAGCCCCTCGGAGCCGCCCACAGCCCCTGTCCCTGTCCCCACCCCGGTCCCCTTGGTCCCACCTGTGCCACGCAGGTGACATCGGCCTCCAGCTGGCGCAGCTGGGCCGCCTGCAGGTCCATGAGGCGCAGGAAGGTGCGGGCCAGGCTGCTGACCTGGTAGGTGACACTGGCCAGGGACTGTGTGCTCAGCGCCATCGTCTCCTGCAGCGCCCGCCGCTTGTCGCCGGCCTGCGGGGACACAGCCCGGGGCCGTGGGACGAGAAATCATTGCCCGAACCCCCGAGGGGGGACAGAGCCCGGGGCCGTGGGACGAGAATCACCACCGAACCCCCGAGGGGTTTCCTTCTGCTTTCCAAATGCCTCAACTTCCCCCGGGGCCCGGCGGCGGGGGATGCGGGGTTTGCCCAGGATTGCACCGGGAATGAGGGCCCGGGATTCCTGCCAGGAATGAGGGCCCGGGATCCCACCGGGAATGAGGGCCCGGGATTGCACCGGGAATGAGGGCCTGGGGATCCCATCGGGAATGAGGGCCCGGGATCCCACCGGGAATGAGGGCCCGGGATTGCACCGGGAATGAGGGCCCAGAATCCCACCGGGATCCCACCAGGAATGAGGGCCCGGGGGCTCCGGGGGTCACCGAGTGCCCGGCTCAGCCTCGGGACAGCCCTGGGGAGGGGACAGCCAGAGACAGGGACCGCGTGTGGCACGGCCGGGGTGGCAGCGGCAGTGCCGGGGCTCTGAGCCGTGCTGAGCCGTGCCGGGGCTCTGAGCCGTGCTGAGCCGTGCTGAGCCGTGCTGAGCCGTGCCGAGCCGTGCCGGGGCTGTGAGCCGTGGCGGGGCTCGGGGCCGTGCCGGGGTTTGCTCTGAGCCGTGCTGGGGCTCAGCTCCCGGAATAGCTCCGCTCATTTCCCCTCGGTTCTGCCCCGCCGGTTCCGGGCCCCGCGATGGCGGAGCCGCCTCGGGGCCGGCAGGAGCCACGGCCCGGCCCCGGTGGGCACACGGGGAGCCCTGCCCGGCTGGGAGGGACAAAATGGGCATTTTCCTCCTGATTCCATCTCCTAAACTCAGTGAGCCAGGCAGGGAGCAGGAGGAGGAGGATGAGGATGAAGAGGAGGACAAGGAGGATGGGGATGGGGATGGGGATGGGGATGGGGAGGAGGAGGAGGAGGATAAGGAGGACAAGGAGGATGGGGATGAGGAAGATGAGGAGGATGAGGAGGACAAGGAGGATGGGGATAGGGATGAGGATAAGGAGGACAAGGAGGACGAGGAGAAGGAGGATGAGGATGAGGAGGACAAGGGGAATGGGGGTGGGGATGAGGATGGGAAGGATGAGGATGAGAATGGGGATGGGGTGAGGATGAGGATGAGGACACCAGCACAGCTTCACGCTCGCCCTGCACGCACAGGCCCTGCCAGGTGCCACCTCTCAGCCCCTGTGACCCTCACCTGTCCCCAGCCCCCTCCCAAGGCTTCTCCAGCGTTACCAGCCCCCCCCGAGAACCCCCCCTGCACCCCAAACCCCTCGGGAGCTGCCGGGGGGGCACAGGGAGAGCGGCAGGACCGGAGCCAGGGGATGCTCGGGGCAGCCGGGCCCCGCTCCAGCATCGCCCCCGGCCCGGTTCAGCCCAGCCCGGCTCAGCCCGGCCCGGCCCGGCCCGGCCCTCACCTGCAGGTAGTTGCTGTGGCAGTACTCGGCCACCCTGAGCAGGTTCCCGTGCTGCTCCCGCAGCCGCTGCCGGCCCGCGGGGATCTCGCTCAGCCGCAGCCGCTCCAGCTCCGACATCGCCCCGGTCCCAGCCCGGTCCCAGCCCCGGCCCCACTTCCTCCCGGGCGCGATTTGAAGGCGCTGCCGGTGCTGACGCAGGGCCCGCGGGCGCCGCGGTGTCCCCGTTCCCCCCCGGGACACCCCGCCCTGCCCGGGACACGCGGGGACCGGCGGGGAGGGCAGAGGGACAGCCCGACGGGAAGGGTGTGAGGCACGGGAACCGGGATGCAGCGCCGGGAGGGAGCCCACACCTAAAGGATCCCGATCCCAAAAGGATCCCGACCCCAGAAGGATGCAGACCCCTAAAGGATCCCGACTCTAGAAGGATCTCGACCCCAAAGGGACCCTGACCCCAAAGGATCCAGACTCTGAAAGGATCCAGACCCCAGAAGGATGCAGATCCCAGAAGGATGCAGACCCCAAAAAGATCCCGACCCCAGAAGGATCCTGACCCTAAAATCATCCTGACCCCAGAGGATCCAGACCCCAAAGGGATCTTTACCCCAGAAGGATCCCAACCCCAGAAGGATCCCGATCCCACAAGGATGCAGACCCCAGAAGCATCCAGACCCCAAAAGGATCCCGACCCCAAAAGGATCCAGAGCCTGAAAGGATCCTGACCCCAGAAGGACCCTGACCCCAAAAGGATCCAGATCCCAGAAGGATCCCAACCCCAAAATCACCCTGACCCTAAAAGGATCCTGACCCCAGAAGGATGCAGACCCCCAAAAGGACCCCGACCCTAAAATCACCCTGACCCCCATCTGTGCCGCTGGTGAGCCCCGGTGAGCCCCGTGAGCCCCGGTGAGCTCCGTTGAGCCCCGGTGAGCCCCGGTGAGCCCCGGTGAGCTCCGTTGAGCCCCGGTGAGCCCCGTGAGCCCCCGGCAGGGCACAGCGCGTCCTTGGCCCGGCGCGTTCCCATCCCCGCAGGAAATTCCCGCTCGGGAAGCCCCGGCGGCCCCAGCCCCGCTCCCGCCCCGCCCCAGGTGCTGCCCCGGCGCCTCCCGGGCTCCGGCCCAGCCCCGGCCCGGCCCTTCCTGAGCCCGTCCCGGGGGAAGTGATGGATTTCCTGCGATCCCGCTCCGGTCCCGCTCCGAGCGGCACCGGCGGCTCCCGGACCGACCCCCGAACAAACCGGGGGGAACCGCCGGGACCCCCAGGGATCAGTGCCGGGGTTAATGCCGGGGTCATTCCCGGGGTCATTCCCGGGGTCAGTGCCGGGGTCACTCCCGGGGTCAGTCCTGGGGTCAGTGCCGGGGTCATTCCTGCGGTCATTCCCAGTGGTCACTCCTGGGGTCACTCCCGGAGTCACTCCCAGGGTCATTCCAAGGGTCATTCCCAGGGGTCACTCTCAGTGGTCACTCCCTAGGTCACTCCCTAGGTCACTCCCGGGGTTACTCTCAGTGGTCACTCCCAGGGTCATTCTCAGTGGTCATTCCTAGGGCCACCCGCAGTGGTCACTCCCAGGGGTCAGTCCTGGGGTCACTCCCGGTGATCACTCCCAGGATCACTCCCAGGGTCACTCCCGTGGTCACTCCCATGGTCACTACCAGGTGGTCACTCTCAGGGTCCCAGGGGTCACTCCCAGGGGTCACTCCTGTGGTCACTCCCATGGTCACTCCCGTGGTCACTCCCGCGGTCACTCCCATGGCCACTCCCGCCTCTCGGGCAGGATCCGGCCACTCGCCGGGCACTCCCGGGGGTCTCCCCGTCTGTCCCGGCCGGACCCCCCCAGCCCCGCTGCCCCCCCGGCCCGATCAGGCCGGGCTTTGTGGGCCGGGCCGGGCTTTGGGGCTAATTCCCAACACCTGACCGGCTTAGGCCGCTGAGTCCATTATCAGCTTAGCGGCAAAGACATCTGCTGCCGGTACCCAGAACCGCAGAGCAGCATCTCATCCCCTCTCCTGTCTGTCCTGTCTGTCTGTCCTGTCCTGTCCTGTCCCCTCCTGTCCCGTCCCTCCATGGGGCTCTGAGCGGCCCCGGCGCGCACAGGGGCGGCCCCCGGCCCCCAGGTGAGTCCCACTGCCCCATTTGGGGACCAGGAATTGCTCCCTCCTGGGTTTGGGGGCTCCAGGGATGTGTGGGCACAGGGAGGAGCACCGGGCATGTGTCCCATGGGGTTTTTTTGGGAAAAAGAGTTGGGTTTTCCCAAATTCCACGGTCCCAAAACTTCCACGGGAGTGGAAATAATGAAGGAACCATGCTGCAAAAAGCTGGAGGAAAGGAAAGCTGCAATGTGTTTAATTCCTCAGGAAGGTTGGGAAGTGTCCCAGGCACTGCTCAGGGACACTGGGGGGACACAATCCCCCACTGCAATAACCCCCATAACCGGCTGTGCCCCAGTTCCAGGGCACCATGGCTCAGGACATGACCGAGAAGGAGCTGCTCAAGATGGAGCTGGACCAGCTGAAGAAGGAGGTGAAGAACGAGAGGCAGATGGTGAGTGCCTCACTGCAGGGTGGCCATCCCTGGGGGGCTGAGCTTCCGAGGGGCGAGGGAGAGAACCCCAGGGGCTGAAACCCACCCCCAAAGCCAGGCAGGAGCACCCACACTGCCCCCAAAGCCAGGCAGGAGCACCCACACTGCCCCTAAAACACCCACACTGTCCCCAAAGCCAGGCAGGAGGACCCACACTGTCCCCAAAGCCAGGCAGAGGAACCCACACTGCCCCTAAAGCTCTGGGATAGCCTGGGGGTTATTTGGGATGCTCTGGCACACCCCAGGGGTGGTTTTGGGATTTCTGGGACACCCCAGGAGTGGTTTAGGGGTGCCCCAGGGGCGGTTTAGGGATGTCCCATCCCAGGTCCATGTCCTGCTCCCCCGCCCCAGCCCCAGGCTGGCCCCAGTGCAGATCCCCTGGTGTGCATCCCCCCGGTTGGAGCCCCCAGTGCAGATTCCCCAGTGTGGATCCCCTGGTGCAGATCCCCAGGGTTGGATCCCCAGGGTTAGATCCCCAGTTTGGATCTCCCAGTTCAGATCCCTGGGGCAGATCCCCGGGGTTGGATCTCCCGGTTCAGATCCCTGGTTCAGTTTCCCCAGTTCAAATCCCCAGGGTTGGATACTCCGGTTCAGATCCCCGGTTCGGATCCCCAGTGTGGATCCCCGGTGCAGATCCCCGGTGCAGATCCCCGGTTCAGATCCCCAGTTCAGATCCCCGGTTCAGATCCCCAGGTTTGGATCCCCTGTTCGGATCCCCCAGTTCAGATCCCCAGTTCAGATCCCCAGGTTTGGATCCCCCAGTTCAGCTCCCCTGTTAGGATCCCCGGGTTGGATCCCCTGGGCTGGATACCCCGGTTCAGCTCCCCGGTTCAGCTCCCCGGTTCAGATCCCTGGTTCAGACCCCCAGTTTCGGATCCCCAGTTCAGATCCCCAGGTTTGGATCCCCCAGTTCAGATCTCCAGTTCAGCTCCCCCCGGTTCAGATCCCCGGTTCAGATCCCCGGTTCAGATCCCCAGTTCAGATCCCCGGGTTGGATCCCCGTGGTTCGGATCCCCAGTTCAGATCCCCAATTCAGATCCCTGGTGCAGATCCCCAGTTCAGATCCCCGGTGTGCATCCCCCAGTTCAGACCCCCGGTTCGGATCCCCAGTTCAGATCTCCAGTTCAGCTCCCCCCGGTTCAGATCTCCAGTTCAGATCCCCGGTTCAGATCCCCGGTTCAGATCCCCGGTTCAGATCCCCGGTTCAGATCCCCAGGTTTGGATCCCCCAGTTCAGCTCCCCGGTTCGGATCCCCGGTTCAGATCCCCAGTTCAGCTCCCCAGTTCAGCTCCCCTGTTCGGATCCCCAGTTCAGCTCCCCGGTTCGGATCCCCGGTTCAGCTCCCCTGTTCGGATCCCCGGTTCAGATCCCCGGTTTGGATCCCCGGTGCCGTTGCCCCCGCACCGTCATTCTCTCGCCCCGGGCAGGTGTCCAAGACGGGCAAGGAGATCAAGGAGTACATCGAGTCCATGGCGGGCGAGGACCCGCTGCTCAAGGGCGTGCCCGAGGACAAGAACCCCTTCAAGGAGAAGGGCGGCTGCACCATCAGCTGACGGGCACCGGCACCGCCGCTTCCTCCCGCTTCCCCCTAGTCTGACCTCGGGCAGCACCGAACCGACCCTAGCGCCAAGAAACGGGACAAAAAGAAGAAATTTAACCAGAAAAAAAAAACCCCAAACCCCACCCCCGCTGCCGCCGCCGTGGTTTGGGTTCCCACGAGCAAAAAAAGCGAAACTTCTGCATTTTCAGCAGCCTGAGTGAGCGGGGGATGGGGAGAGAGAGCCCCGAGCCTGGATCTGTCCTTTATCCCAAAATCCCGGAGCTCCCTTCCCTGGGAATTCCGGCTGGGGAGGATGGAGATGCCACCAGCACCTCCTCCACGTCCTGCTTCCCCCTCTGGAAAACCTCTGGGAAATCACCTGGAGCCATCCCCGAGCGCTCCTGCCGCTCCCTTTTGGGGTTTTTGGGGTGAATTTCATCCCTGCTTGACAGGAAAACCCCGAGGCACAGCCAGCTCCCGGGTTCAGCGGGGTAGGGTTGCTGTTTGGAGCTGCTTTGCTTTTTTAAAAATCCATTCCCAGGATTTGTTTCTGTTTAATCTCGGGGAAAACTCTCCCAAAACCGCCCCAATGCCATCGACCCGAAAAGGGAGGCAGCAATAATTTGAATTTCTGAGTCCCTTGGGGTGATGTCCCCAACCCTGTCCCACTCCTCCTGTTCTCCCAGCCCGGTTAAATCCCAAGGAAATGCCTCTGGATCCCATCTGGAGCGTTTTCTTGCCCCTAAATCCCAAGGAAATCCCTCTGGATCCCACCTGGAGCGTTTTCCTGCCCCCAGATCCCTGCTCAGCCTCACCACGGGGCAAAGGCACTCCCAAAACTCTAAAATTTGGAGGAGAAGACAGAAAAATGTGGATTTTCCTCAAGCAGGGGGTCCCCTCTGCAGCCAGAACCCCCTCCCTGCACTCCCTGGCCCCAAAAAACCCCAAAAAACCCAAACCAGCCCAAAATCGACGTGGTTTTGTTCTTTCTCGCAGACGCTCAATAAACCCGCCAGCACCACCACGGCCTCTGCTTCTTGCAGGAAATACTCTCCAAAAAATAGAATTGATGGGCTTTATTTTCACTCTAAAGTGGATTTTATAATGTATTTTATTTTATTTTATTTTATTTTATTTTATTTTATTTTATTTTATTTTATTGCAGACCTCACAGTCCCAAGAGCCGGCTTGTGACTGACATTATTATTTTGATGCTCCAATACTTTTTTACTTTTGCCTTTAAAACACAGGCGCACAGAGGGGCTGAATCCTGCTTTTTGGTGGGGTTTTTGATGGTTCTGCTGGGGTTTTTTTTGGGCAGAATCCTATTTTTTGATGGAGTTGGTTAGTGGGGTTTTTTGGGGGGGTGATGGAGCTGAATGTGAGGTGCTCCATAATTAATTTGGAGATTAGGAAGCAACCCAAAGGTGCTGCTTCTTCTTCTGGCCACAGCCCCAAAACAAATTCAGGCTATTTAGGTTAAAAAAATAAAAATAATAGTATATTCTTGGCCTTGAGGCAATCGGCTCCTCCGGGGCCTGAGCTGCCCCTAATCCGGGGCGATAACCGGGCCGCGGCCGGAGGGGATTGACCCGTTAATCGATGTTAAAAAGCTGGGAACGTGCGTCAGAGCCGGCTAAGCCGCCTCTGAGGGGATTCGGGACAATGCCGGCCCCGCAGCGCCTCAGGGCAGCGCCGCAGGGGCCGCGCAGCGCCGTGAGGGCTCGAACCCGCCATGAGGGCTCCGCCATGAGGGCTCCGGGCGGCTGAGGGGGAGGCGGGACAGAGTGCGCTCCCAGCCAATAGCAAAGCGGGATTGCCAGAGTGACATCCGCTCAGCCAATCAGAGGTGGAGAACGGAGGGCGCGAACCCGCTCTAGGGGGATCGATGAAGTGGGAGGGGGCACAAAGGAAGGTTACAGCCAATGGAAATGGAATATTGGGAGAGTGACAGCAGATGTAGCCAATCAGCGATGGAAAACGGAGAGCACAAAACCCCCTAGGGATATACGGATTGCGGAAGAAGGAGGCGGTGCAAAGAGCACTCTCAGCCAGTAAAAATAGGAGTTTGTGAGAGTGACAGACCGAACAGCCAATCAGCGTTGGAAAACAGAGACGGCGAGTCTCCCCGGAGGGCTCCGGGCCTCGCCGGTAGAAGGCGGGGCTAAGCGCGGAGCCAGCCAATAGAAATACAGGATTGCCAGAGTGATGTCCTGCTCACCGAATCAGCGGTGGAAAACGGAGAGCGCCCTCCGGCTTCCATCAACAGCCTTTCTCCCGCGCCTGCGCCGTGAAGCGCGGGGGCCCACGCACAAAATGGAGCGCGACGGGCTGCGGTGCGGGCCCGGCGCTCTCGGTACAACCCCCGCAACCTCTCACCTTCCTCCAGTCCTTTCCTGTCCCCTCCTCGGCCCCGCGGCGGCGGCGGCAGGCAAAAAGGAACACGAGGTCCCACCGAGATTTGAACTCGGATCGCTGGATTCAAAGTCCAGAGTGCTAACCATTACACCATGGGACCGCTGGGTGTACCGGGAGGCTCCGCGCGCCCTCCCTATCCCTCCGCCCGCGGGAAATAGTCCCGGACTCCCGGCGCTCCGGAATTTCGGGAATTCGGGAATTCGGGAATTGCGAAACATTCCGGCCCTCAGAACCTCCTGGAACCCCGGTACCGCCGCCCTTCCACCCGCTGGGCCAGCCCCCAGCCCCACCGCTCTGACTTCCACCTTTACTTTTGGATTTTTTATTCATTTTTGGATTTTAAACCTATTTCTGCCTTTATTCCTCTGGAGTTTTCACCTTATTTCTCCCCCTTTCTTTCTCATTTTTCTCTATTTCCCACTTTATTTATTTTTCAGTTATTAATATGTTTTTCCTCTATTCCCCCTTTCTTTCTCTATACCCCGATTATTTCTCATTTCCCACTCTATTACTCCTTATTTCCCTATTTTCCTTCTGTTTTCCTTTATTTCTTTTCCCCTCTCCATTTCCCTTTATTTAATTTTCTCTTTCTCCTTTAACTTTTTCCCATTTATTTTTTGTCTGCTATTTTCTCCTTAATTTCTCTATTTCCCCTCCATTTTCCTCTTTTTATTCCTTTTTATCCTCTAGTTCTTATTTATTTTCCTCTTTATCCTCTATTTCCCCTTTTCTTCTTGCTTCCCCTTATTTTTTCCCTTCTATTTCCCATTTTCAGAGTTTTATCCTCTATTTTCCTTTATTTCTCTTCCATTTCCCCCTCTATTCCCTAATTTCCCCCTTTTATTTATCCCTTTTCCATTTATCACCTGTTATTTCTCTTTCCCCTCTATTTTTTCTTTATTTCCCCCTCCATTTCTTTTTTGTAATTTCTCCTTTTATTTTTCTTCATCCCATTTTTTCCTCTCTTCCCTTTATTTTTCTTCTTCCCCATTTCCCCTTTAATTTTCCCATTTTTCCCATTTCTTTTCCTATTTCCCCTCCATTTTTTCCTCTATTTTCTCCTTTTAATTTCACTTCCCTCATTTCCCCCTAATTCCTCAATTTTCCCCCTTTTTCCGTCCCCAATCCCACAAATCCACACAAACACTTGGAATTTTTTTTTTTTGCTTCTTTCTCTGTTTATGCTTTTTATTTTTCACAGCGAAACAGTGGAAATAAAGCGATTTATGGCCAAAAAAAAATTAATAAAATAAGGAAAACCCTCCTCCCTGGAAAAAGAACAGAGCCCACATCCATCCCAAATCCCAGGACAGGGGGAGGACGTGGATCAGGAGAGGTTAGAGGGGCAAAAAAAGGTGAAAACAACTCAAAAAAGAGGCAAAACAACATCGCAGAAATCACAATTTTTTACCTAAAGAGCCTGAAATTTCCTGGGAAAAGCAGCACCTTTGGATGCTCCCAAAATTCAGCTCCATCCCCGCTCCCCCCCTGCTGCCATCACCCCCCAAAAAAACCCCAAACCGCTGGAAAAATAGAAAAAAACCCCAAATTATCAACGTGGATTCCCCCAGCCCTGCGGGGAGGCCGGAGGGGTGAGAGGGAAGGAGGAAAAATCCAAGGAAAACAAAAAAAAAAAAAGAAAATTGAGTAATAAAAATAAAAATAAAAATTAAAAATAAAAATAAAAATAAAAATAAAAATAAAAATAAAAATAAAAATAAAAATAAAAATAAAAATAAAAA
>JAWWEX010000124.1:489261-502590 GCA_035583215.1 Arremon brunneinucha | reverse complement strand
CAAGGACTCAAAAATCACTTTCCTCAATGGAAAGCAATCCCATACATCCTATTTTTTTTTTAATCTTATTTTTTTTTTAATCCTATATTTTTGTAAAGAATGTTTTCTTTGGAAAAAGTGTAAATTTTTTCATTTTTTCTTTTTTTTTTTTATTTTTACTTTTTTTAAACTTTTTTTTTTTTTAACTTTTAAAAAGTTTTTTTTTTTTTTTTTTTTTTTTTTAATTTTAATTTTACTTGTCTCCCTAACACTACGCCCGGGGGAGTCGCCCCTACCTAGAGTCACCTATGGCTAAGAGGTAGATAAAAAATCGGGATTGGGTGGGGATGAGGATTCCTGGGATCGTTCCTGGGATTATTCCCGGGATTATTCCCGGGATAATTTTCGGGATTGTTCCTGGATCGTTCCCAGGATCGTTCCAGGATTATTCCCAGAGTTGTTCCAGGATCGTTCCTGGGATCGTTCCTGGGATTATTCCTGGGATAATTTTTGGGATTGTTCCTGGATTGTTCTCAGGATCATTCCTGGGATCGTTCCTGGGATTATTCCCGGGATAATTTTCGGGATTGTTCCTGGATCGTTCCCAGGATCGTTCCGGGATCGTTCCCAGGATAATTTTCCGGGATAGTTCCCAGGATAATTTTTCGGGATAGTTCCCGGGATCATTCCTGGGGTTGTTCCAGGATAATTTCTGGAATCATTCCTGGAGTTGTTTGGGATCATTCCTGGGATCGTTGCCGAGGTCATTCCTGGGATCATTTTCGGGATCGTTCCTGGGATTGTTCTCAAGATCATTCCTTGGATCATTCCTGAGATCGTTCCTGGGATCATTCCTGGGTTCATTCTCAAGATCGTTCCTTGGATCATTCCCAGGATTATTCCCGGGATCATTTTCGGGACCATTCCTGGATCGTTCCCAGGATTGTTCCTGGGATCATTTCTGGGATTGTTCCTGGGATCTTTTTCAGGATCATTCCTGGATCGTTCCTGGGATCATTCTCAAGATCATTCCTGGGGTTGTTCCAGGTTCATTTCTGGAATCATCCCTGGGATCATTCTTGGGGTTGTCCGGGATCGTTCCTGGTATCGTTCCCGAGGTCACTCCTCGAATCATCCCTGGGATCATTTTCGGGATCGTTCCTGGGATTGTTCTCAAGATCATTCCTTGGATCATTCCTGAGATTGTTCCTGGGATCATTTCTGGGATCATCCCTGAGATCGTTCCTGGGATCATCCCTGGATCATTCCTGGGGTTGTTCCAGGATCATTCCCGGGATCGTTTCTGGATCATTCCCAGGATCATTCCTGGGATCATCCCTGGGATCATCCCTGGGATCATTCTCAAGGTCGTTCCTGGGATCATTCCTGGAATCATTCCCGGGATTGTTCCTGGATCATCCCTGAGATCATTCCTGGGATAATTTCTAGGATCATTCCTGGGGTTGTTCCAGGATCATTCCTGGGATCCTTCTCAAGATTGTTCCTTGGATTGTTCCTGGGATCGTTTTCAGGATCGTTCCTGGGATCGTTCTCAAGATCGCTCCCAGGATCATCCCCAGGATCATTCATGGGATAATTCCCAGGATCATTCCTGGTTTTGTTCCCAGGATTGTTCCTGGATCATTCCTGAGATCGTTCCTGGGGTTGTTTGGGATTGTTCCTGGGATCTTTCCTGGGATCATCC
Source organism: Arremon brunneinucha (assembly GCA_035583215.1). Lineage (NCBI taxonomy): Eukaryota > Metazoa > Chordata > Aves > Passeriformes > Passerellidae > Arremon > Arremon brunneinucha. The sequence goes on along the minus strand of JAWWEX010000124.1, from coordinate 500,906 downwards.
CCAGGGTTGTTCCAGGATCATCCCTGGGATCATCCCTGGGATCTTTCCTGGGATCGTTCCCGGAATCGTTCCCAGGATCGTTCCCAAGATCATTCCCAGCTCTGCGGGTTCTGTGCATTCCGGACTCTCGGGATCATCTCCCTCTCCCCTCCCATTTCCCAGGATTTCCCTGATCCCAAATCTGGAGCAGCGGGGTCGCGGGTTAAGGCTGAGTTTCCGCCGGGAATTCCATGGAATTCTGGATCCGAGTGAAGCCAAGGAGCCAATGGGATCCGATTGCGGATTCCTGAGGCTGAATTCCCGCCCTGGTTGATTGATCCTGTGGATTTCCTGGGATCAGCCATGGGAGAGGAGGCGTTCCCTGCTTGGGATCAGCTCTTCCCGCCCTGAAAATTCCCTGCCCTAAAAATCATCCCATTCCCAGGATCCCAAAAACCATCCCAATGCCGGGATCCAGGAATCCATCCCATTCCCGGGATCCAAAGCCATCCCAATGGGATGGGATCCCAAAAATTCATCCCATTCCCAGGATCCAGGAATCCATCTCAGAAATCTTCCCCACGTTCTGCTGGAGCACCCCAAAATCCTCGTGGTCCAGGAGAACTTCCCAAACCCCCTTGGATCCATCAGAGCATTCCCAAAATCCAGCAGGACATCCCAGCCCGGTCCATCCCGTGATTTTTTTTTCCCATCTCATTCCACGATTTTGGCTCCTGGGAATTCCTCTCCCATAAAAAACCCCCGGGAATTCCGGCCTGTGGATGAAGGGCCGGGATCCAGCAGGTGCTGGAGACTTTTCCAGGGGATTCTCGGGAATTCTCCCACCCTGCCGCCCTTCTGGAATGTTCCAGAGCCTTCCCCGTGGCTCCTCCTTGGAACAATCCCAAAATTCCTCCTCCGGCGGGAAGGTCCCTGCGGCTCTGAGGTAGTTCCAGGTGTGTGATCCCGGCTGGAAGCGCTTCCCCCAAAAAAAAAATAACAGGAAAAATTCCAGGAGGGAAGAGCCTGGGGATGGTTCCGGAATCTCATCCGCCAGAAAAAGTGGGAAAAATCCAAACAAGTTTTTCCCGGAATTCCGCTTTTCTTGGAGCACATGGAGGAGTCCTGTGGGGCTGGGAATTTTTCCTCTTGTTCCATTCCAAGCCAGATCCATCTCGTTCACATTTTCCTGCTGGTTTTGGGGAATTTTTCCTCATTTTTCCCTTCCAGTCTGGATCCACCTCATTCCCACTTTCCTGCTGTTTTTTAGGGAATTTTTGCTGGTTTTCCATTCCAAGCTTGATCCGCCTGATTTCCATTTTCCTGCTGGTTTTGGGAATTTTTCCTCATTTTTTCATTTCAAGCCAGATCAATCTCATTCCTATTTTCCTGCTGGTTTTGTGGAATTCTTCCTGTTTTTCCATTCTGAGCTTGATCCTTCTCATTCCCATTTTCCTCCTGTTTTTTTGGGGATTTTTCCTGTTTTTTCCATTCCAGTCCGGATCCATCTCATTCCCATTTTCCTGCTTTTCCCAATTTTCCAATTTTTTCCAGAAAAAAGCAGGAGATGCTCCGAGGTCTCTTCCTTCCCACGAATCTCTTGGATATCAATGAAATTTCCCTCTTGGAATTCCCCTGGGAATTCCGACAGCGCCGGGAATGGGAAAAGGGCGGGAAAAGCACCAAAGATTCCCTGAATTTTGGGGATTTTAGGTCAGAAATCACAGAGATGGGATTTGGGAATGGCTGTTCCCGGTTTTTAGCGCTGGGATGGGAAATTTTGGGATCCCCGAGGTCGGGATTTGCCGGGAATGGGAGTTTCAAGTATTCCAAGCCGCCTTTCCCTGATGAAAATTCCAGGGAAAATCGGGAAAACGCCCCCGAGGGACGGGAGCTGCCGAGCCCAAATCCGGCTCCTTTCACCCCAAATTTTTTGGGAATAAAAACCCAGAGGGGGATCCCACATTCCCCAATCCCAAATATTCGGGGTGGGAAAGTTGTGGGGTGATGGGATTGGGGGAAACAGCGCCAAAATTGGTTCGTTTGGATCATTTTGGGATAATTTTTGTTGAATGTTTCATCCAAAAATTGGATTTTCCTGCAGGGACAAAACGATGGGAAAAACGGGATTGTACCAAAAGAAAAATTGGGATTTTACCAAGAAAAAATTGGATTTCGTCAAGAAAAAAGGGATTTCACCATGAAAAAAAAAGGGATTTCACCATGAAAAATTGGGATTTCACCAGGAACAATCACCCTGTGGAGGTTTTGGAGCAGGGAGAGGTTGGGAATTCTCCTCTCCCTCCTCCCTGTGCGTTCGTAGGGAATAAAAATCGGCTCCCACTTAATGAAGGAATTCATTAATTAATTTCTCTCCCTCCTCCTCCATTTTTTAAAATTATTTTGAATATTTTTAAGCTTTTTTTTTTCCTTTTTCTAAAAATTATTTTTTCCTTTTTTTAAATAAATTTTTCTTTTTTAAAATTACTTTTTTTCCTTTTTTTCTATATTATTTTTTTCCTTTTAAAAATTATTTTTCCTTTCTTAAAATTATTTTCCCTTTTTTAAAATCAATTTTTTCCTTTCGTTAATTAGAGTCGTTAATTCATTTTCTTTTATTCATTTCTTAATTAATTTTTTTTTTTCCCTCGGTAAAACGGAGGCAAAAAAAAAAAAATCTCTTTTAAAATAAATTTTTTTGTGGTTTTTTGTGGTTTTTACATTTTTTATTTTAAATTTCACAGCACCATAGTGGAGAAGATGGATCGACACCACCCCCCTGGAATTCCGGGAAGGTTGGGATCGCCTTGGGATTCTGGGATCTTTAGGAATTTTCTATCAAATATAGAAAAAAATCTCTTTATGGCTTCCAAGAGTGTGAAAATAAAACCAGCACAAAAACCCCCTTTTTTACCCCATTTTGCATAGAAAACGCTGTCCAGGAGTGGAAAAATTCCCAAAAAATCCATGGATTTTGCTGGATCTGATTGGGAAAATCCTTTCAGCCAGCGCCGGGTTCGGGTTTGGTTTTTACCCCTTGAAATCCCCGGAAAAATCAAAAATTAAAATTAAAATTAAGATTTTTTTTAAAAAGAAAAAAAATTCAAGTTTTTCCTGCTGGGAAAACCAAATTTGGGATTTTCCCAGATTTTTTTTTGAGAGCACCGATGCCTGAGAGCTGAAATTCCTCAGCTGGCTGGGAAAGGGCACAAAAATTCCATAAAAATTCCATAAAAATTCCATAAAAACATCAAAGCTGAGGAAGCTGCTGCCATCTTTTCCACTAGGTCCAGAATTCCCGGCGTTCTCTCCGGAACGCCCGGATTCTTCCATAGAAAAATTCCAAAAACAAAATTCTCTTTTTTTTTTCTCTTTTTCATTAAAAAAATAAAATCTTCCCCGTTAGCACCTCTTATATAAAATATCAGCGAAAAGCCCCCCAAAAAACCCCCAAAATAAAGTGAAAACAACCCAAAAAAATCAGAATATTCCATAGCTGAGGTAATCACACCTGAGGTAGCTTTTTTTGAGCATTTTGGTGGTTTTTTTGTCATTCCCGGGGTTGTTTTTTTTTGCCCTGGATTAGCAGAATTCCAGGGAATTCCCTCTGCCGCCTTCCCTTCCCTAAATCTGCTTTTCCTGCTGCTCCAGGAGGCGTTTTGAAGGATTTTCCCCCAAAATTCCTGCTGGGAAGGGCTGGGCTCCCTGAAATCCACGGCAAAAGCGTCAGGGCCGGGTTTGTCCCAAATTCCCGATTTTTACACTCATCCCAATTTTCCTCCCATCACTCCCGGCCCTCAAAATTCACCCCAATTTCAATTATTTTATCCCAAATTCCCATTTTTTAAACCTCATTTGGGAACCCTTCCATCCTCCTTTTCCCTCAAAATTCTTTTTTTCCCACATTTTTCACATTTTGCCCCAAATTCCCACTTTTTCACATCCCAGCTTTCCTCCCCCCATTCCTGTCCCTCCAAACTCAGCCCAAATTTTCCCTTTTCCTCCCAAATTCCCGTTTTTTTTTTTTTCTTGGGGTCATTCCCAGCTTTTCCTCCAATTCCATCCCGATTTTCCTTTCCCGCCCTCCCCTTCCCATTTTGGGGGAAAACCCTGGAAAATCCCCGGATTTTGAGGCTGGAATTCCTGGAGCCCAGCCCTTGGTGGGAATCAGCAGCTTCGGACCCTTCCCAAAATATTCCCAAAATCCCAAATCCTTTCCACCCCCCCGGAGTGCCGGGAATCAGCGCCCGCTGACGTTCCTGAAATCCGCTTTTTCCTCTCTTGGGAACAGGGATTTTCCTGCAGAAATGAGCAATTTGGGGATCTTTTTTTTCCTTTAAATCAGGAAAAAAAGAATTTCAATTTTAGCCCCCGATTTCAAATTTTTTTGGGAATTTTTTCCACGCTGGAGGGGTTCGGGAATGAGGAGCCCCAGATTTCAGCGGATTCAGAATTCCAAGGAGATTTTCCTGTTTTTAGAGTTCCCCCCAGTCTCTCCTGCATGGAATTCCCAAATTTTGATGGTGGAGATGAGGAATTTCTTTTTGGGGGATGTGATTCCCAATGGAATTCCCAAAGGAATTCCCAATCCTGCTGGGGGATGAAATTCCCATTCCCTGTGGAAGTGATTCCCAGTCCCTGCCCATTCCCAATCCCTGCCCATTCCTGATCCCTGCACATTCCCAATCCCCATGGATTCCTGATCCCTGTGGATTCCTGTTCCCTGTGGATTCCCAATCCCTGCACATTCTCAATCCCTGTGGATTCCCGATCCCCGTCCATTCCCGAACCCCACAGATTCCCAGTCCCTGTGGATTCCCTGTCTCCCCACGGATTCCCAATCCCTGTGGATTGATTCCCCATCTCCCCACGGATTCCCTGTCTCCCTGTGGATTGATTCCCCGTCTCCCTGCACATTCCCTGTCTCCCGGCACATTCCCAATCCCTGCGGATTGATTCCCACTCCCTGCGCATTCCCAATCCCAGTCCATTCCCAATCCCTGTGGATTGATTCCCCATCTCCCTGTGGATTGATTCCCCGTCTCCGTGCACACTCCCAATCCCCGTGGATTGATTCCCAGTCTCCCTGCGGATTCCCAATCCCTGTCCCTTCCCAATCCCTGTGGATTCCCTCTCTCCCTGTGGATTGATCCCCGGTCTCCCTGTGAATTCCCAATCCCTGCCCATTCCTGATCCCTGTGGATCGATTCCCCGTCTCCCTGCAGATTCCCAATCCCTGTCCATTCCCAATTCCTGTCCATTGCCCATCTCCCCGTGGATTCCCGCTCCCTGTCCATTCCCGATCTCTGCGGATTCCCGATCTCCCCGCGGATTCCCGCTCCCCGTCTTCCTGCGGATTCCCAATCCCTGTGGATTGATTCCCCGTCTCCCTGTGGATTCCCAATCCCTGCACATTCCCCATCCCGGCACATTTCCAGTCCCTGCACATTCCCGATCCCTGCGGATTCCCAATCCCTGCGGGTTGATTCCCCGTCTCCCCGTGGATTGATTCCCGATCTCCCCGCGGATTCCCGCTCCCCGTCTCCCTGCGGTTGCTGATTCCCAGGCACTCGCAGCCCGGCCTGGCCGTGCCGTGTCCTCGTCCTCCCGGGATTTGGGATCCCTATTTCCTCCGGGATTGGCTCTGCCCGCCCTGGCCCTTCTGGTGCTGCTGCTTCACCTGCGCCAGGATGTCGCGGATCTTGCGCTGAGCCATCTGCAACGACAGCCAGGGATCCATGGAACGCTGCCGTCCCGCCCCAGCCCCGTCCCAAACTCCCTGTGAGACCCCTCTGGTTCCAAATTCCCACCCAAATCCAGCCCCCGTCCCAAGGTTTTCATGTGGTCTTTTTGGGGAATAATGGATGGGATTCCATCCGTTATTCCCCAAAAATGAGGATAATGACCAAAAATGTGGGGTCTGAGCAACACAGCTCTGGAGAACCCCTGGAAAAGCCTTGGAGAACTCCTGGAGAACCTCTGAGGAAGTCCTGGAGAACCTCTGGACAACCCCTGGGAAAGTCCTGGAGAGCCCCTGGAGATTCTCTGGGAAAGTCCTGGAGAACCCCTGGAGAACCCCTGGAGAAGTCCTGGAGAAGTCCTGGAGCATTTGCGGACAAGCCCTGGACAACCCCTGGAAAAGCCTTGGAGAACGCCTGGAGCATTCCTGTACAAGCCCTGGAGAACCCCTGGAGAACTCCTGGAAAACATCTGGAGAGCGCCTGGGGCATTCCTGGACAAGCCTTGAAGAACCCCTGGAGAACCCCTGGAAGAACCTTGGAGAACCCCTGGAGAACCTCAGGAGAACCACTGGATCCCGCCCCGTCCCACCCGGTGTCCCCCGGCCGTACCTGGCTGGCGTAGAAGTGCCCGATGATTTTGACGATCACCTGCTCGTTCTCGTCCGGGGTCTGCTCCCGCGGCACCACCACCTCGGCCGCCGTCAGGTTCTGCAGCTCGTTCACCTGCGGGGACAGGTGGGGATGGACCCCCTGAACTTCCCGCCTGCTCCATCTCCCGGGAATTCCATCCCCAGTTTCTCCAGGGAATTCCATCCCCAGTTTCTCCCGGGAATCCCGTCCCGCTCCCACTCACGGTCTTGCCGCCCTTGCCGATGACGCGGCCGGCGGCCGAGGCCGGCACTCGGATGTGCGTCTCCAGCTTCACCTCCTCCTTGGGCCCGAAGAAATTCTCCTCCTTCAGCTTCCCGTAAATCCTGCCCTGAGCCTGGAGAGGGACGGAGTTGGGAATGTCCCACCTCAAACTCCATCCCGGGATTTGGGACCCCATAAAATTCCAGTTCTTTGGAATTCCAAACCCACTCAGCTACTGGGAGTAGGAAGTTGGGAATGTCCCACCCCAAAACTCCATCCCGGGATTTGGGATCCCATAAAGTCCCAGTTCATTGGAATTCCAAACCCACTCTTCCACTGGGAACGGGGAGTCGGGAATGTCCCACCCCAAATTCCATCCCTGGGATTTGGGATCCCGTAAAATCCCGGTTCTTTGGAATTCCAAACCCACTCAGCCCTCAGGAACAGGGAGTCGGGAATGTCCCACCCCAAATTCCATCCCTGGGATTTGGGATCCCGTAAAATCCCGGTTCTTTGGAATTCCAAACCCGTTTGGCCTCTAGGAGCAGGGTGTTGGGAATGTCCCACCCCAATCTCCATCCATGGATCTGGGATCCCATAAAATCCCGGTTCCTTGGAATTCTAAACCCATTTAGCCCCTGGGAAACTCAATCCTGGAATTCCCCATTTGTGGATTGGGGTTTGGTTGGGGTCACCCCCTGCCGTCCCTCCCAGGGTCACCCCAATGTCCCCAGGGGGGTGACAGCGGTGACAACCTTGAACTGCGCCTCGGGCGGGCCGGTGATCACCACCATGCGCACCTTGGAGTCCGGCGTCTCCGGGGGCGCGATCTGCAACGGGACGGACACGGATGGACATGGGATGGACATGGATGGACACGGGATGGACAGGGATGGACAGGGATGGACATGGGATTGACATGGATGGATGGACATGGGACAGACATGGATGGACACGGGATGGACATGACGCTACAGTCCTGCCCGGGCTTCCCAGGGCTTTTCCTGGGAAAAATGGGACAGCTGGGGACCGAGGGCCATCAAGGGCCACCGAGGTCACCAAGGTGACCATGGCCGTGCCCACCTTGATGGAGGCGCTGGCGAAGCGCGAGAGCTGCTTGATGTGCTGGCCCTTCTTGCCGATGATGGCGCCGACCGCTTGCGCCGGGATGAACACGTGCACGGTCTCCTGCTCGGGGGGCTGCGGGACGGGAGCGGGGCCAGGGGGTCAGAACTGGGGTCACTGCCACCACTTTGGGGCCAGGGGGTCAGAACTGGGGTCACTGCCACCTCTTCGGGGCCAGGGTCACCCTCTGGGGTCACTGTCACTGTTTGGGGTCACTGTCACCATTTCAGGACCAGGGTCATCACTGTTACCATTTTGGGGTCATTGTCACTGTTTGGGGTCACTGTCACCATTTTGGGGCCAGGGTCACTGGCTAGGGTCACTGTCACCATTTAGTGTAGCTGTCACTGTCTGGGGTCATTGTCACCATTTGTCACCATTTAGGGTCGCTGTCACCATTTAGTGTAAGTGTCACTATTCGGGGTCACTGTCACCATTTGGGGTCAGTATTTTGGGGTCAGTGTCACTATTTGGGGTCACTGCCCATCCCAGGGGCTCCATGGGAATGTCCCCACTATTTGGGGTCACTGCCCACCCCGGGGTCTCCATGGGATCGCCCCCGGCCCCGGTCACTCACCAGGAAGGAGCTGTAGGGAGCAGCCCCGGAGACGCCGCTCGGGGGCGGCGGCACCGCCGTGGACGAGGCCGGGAAGAGCCCGACAGCGGCCAGGTTCAACCCGGGGATGAGGTGGGACTGCAGCTGGGGGGACAAACGTGGGATATGGGCATTGGGATTGGAATTGGGGGAACCAAATACGGGATATGGGCATTGGGATTGAGGGGATCAAATATGGGGTACGGGGACTGCAGCTGGGGGAACAACATGTGGGGATTGGGATTGAGGGGACCAAAATGTGGGATCAGGGGATTGGAACTGAGAGGATCAAATATGAGACATGGGGATTGGAACTGGGGGAACCAAAATGTGGGATATGGGGATTGGGACTGAGGGGAGCCAAAGTATGGGATCAGGGAATTGAATTGAGGGGAATTAAATATGGGATATGGGGATTGGGATTGAGGGAAACCAAATATGGGATATGGGGACTGCAGCTGAGGGGACCAAAGTGTGAGATCAGGGAATTGGAACTGGGGGGATCAAAACATGGGATATGGGGATTGGAACTGAGGGAACCAAAATGTGGGATATCCGGATTGAATTGAGGGGTCCAAAATATGAGGTCAGGGAGGATTGGGATTGAGGGAAACTGAAATCTGGGATCAGGGGATTGAACTGAGGGAAAACCAAAATCTAGGATCAGGGGTGATTGAACTGAGGGCAGAAATGGGATTGGGGATGAGGCAGGATTGCACTCAGAGGAGGAATGGGATCAGAGACAAGGCGTGATCATGCTGGGGATGAGATGGGCTCTGGTTTGTGGGATCCCCATCAGGATCACGCCGGGGATGAGATGGATGCAGGTTTTATGGGATCCCCATCAGGATCATGCCAGGAATGAGAGGGGCTCTGGTTTATGGGATCCCCGTCAGGATCATGCCAAGGATGAGATGGGCTCTGGTTTATGAGATCCATGTCAGGATCATGCTCAGGATGAGAGGATCTCTGGTTTATGGGATCCCTGCGGACCGGCACCACTCACGCTCATGGCGGCCACGTCGTTCTCGTAGGCCTCGCGCACTTTCTTCATGATCTCCTGCTCGGCGCGGCAGCAGCTCTCGGGACAGCCCTTGACCGTGATGGTGCGCTCGGGGTTGTACAGGGTCAGCTCCTGCAGCCTGGGGACAGCGTGGGGACACGGCTGGGGACACCCAGGGCACCCCAAAGCTCTGGGAGGGCACCCCAAAGGGGACGGGAAAAGGAAGAGCACAGAAAACCCAACACCGGGGATTCCCGAGAGGACTTTGGGGGCTGAAACCTCTCCCCTCATCCTCCTCCTCCTCCTCCATGGGGACACAGATGGGGACACCCAGGGCACCCCAAAGCTCTGGGAGGGCACCCCAAAGGGGACAGGAAAGGAGAGAACAGAAAACCCAACCCCAAGGATACCCAAGAGGATTTTGAGGGACTGAAACCTCTCCCCTCATCCTCATCCTCCTCCTGCTGCTGCCCCGATCCTTACGAGGAAATGGTGATTTTGGTCTCCGTGTCCTGCTCCACCTTCTTGAGGTTCCGGCCCTCCTTGCCGATCAGGCGCCCCACGAAGTTGTTGTGGGCCAGGATCTTCAGGGGGACCTCGTCAGCCCTGAGAACGGGAATGGGAATTAGGGGGAAAAACCCCACAGGAGGGATTAGGGCAGCTGGGAAAAGGGGAAAACCCAAAAGGCGGGAAAACCCAAAAGGAGGGAAAACCCAAAAGGTGGGAAAACACAAAAGGAGGTGTTACAGGAACTGGGAAAGGAGGGAAAACACAAAATGAGGGAAAACCCCACAGGAGGGATTAGGGCAGCTGGGAAAAGGGGAAAACCCAAAAGATGGGAAAACCCAAAAGGAGGGATTGTGGAACCTGGGAAAGGAGGAAAAACCCAAAAGGAGGGATTATGGGAACTAGGAAAGGAGGGGAAACCCAAAAGGAGGGAAAACCCAAAAGGAGGGATTATGGGATCTGGGAAAGGAGGGAAAACCCAAACCGAGGGATTATGGGATCTGGGAAAGGAGGGGTTGGCACAGAGGGCCAAGGAAAGCCCAAACCCCGAGGCCTGGAGCCCCCAAGCCCCAAATTCCGGGGGCACAGGGCGGGAGGATGCCGGGCGGGATCTGGGGGCTCTCACGTCTTGGTGTCCTTGGCCTCCTTGTGCATGATGTCCAGGATCATCCTGCAGGCGGCCGAGCAGCCCTCGGGCGTGGAGTGGATGCTGATGGCCTTCTCGGCCGCGCCCGCGTTCTCCTTGCGGTGCACGTCGATCCTGAAAACCACGGGGAGGCGCTGGGAGAGGCCCCGGAGCCTCCCCGAAATGGGACATCCCAGCAGGAGGAGGGAGAGTTCCAGAGAACCCCTGGAGAAACTCTGGAGAACCCCTGGAGATCCCCCGGAGAACCTCTGGATCACCCCTGGAAAACCTCTGGATCACCCCCGGAAAACCTCTGGATCACCCCTGGAGAACCTCTGGATCACCCCTGGAGAACCCCTGGAGAAACCCTGGATCACCCCTGAAGAACTTCTGGAGAACTTCTGGAGAACCTTTGGATAATCTCTGGAGAACCCCTAAAGAACCCCTGGAGAACCCCTTGAGATCCCCTGGAGAACTTCTGAATCACCCCTGGAGCATTCCCAGACAAGCCCTGGAGAAGCCCTGGAGAACCTCTGGAGAATTCCTGGAGAACCCCTGCAGAACTCCTGGATCACCCGTGAGGAACTTCTGGAGAACCCTGGAGACCCCCTGAAGAACCCCGGGAGATCCCCTGGAGATCTCCTGGAGAACCTCGGGAGAACTCCTGGATCACCCCTGAAGAACTTCTGGAGACCGCCCTGAAGACCCCCTGGAGAACTCCTGGAGAACTTTTGGAGAACACCTGGAGATCCCATGGACATCCCTTGGAGAACCTCTGGAGAGCCTTTGGATCACCCCTGGAGAAGCCCTGGATCACCCCTGAGGAACTTCTAGAGAACCTTTGGATCACCCCTGGAGAACCTTTGGATCATCCCTGGACCACCCCTGGAGAACCCCTGGAGAACCTCTGGAGAACCTTTGGATCATCCCTGGATCACCCCTGGAGAACTCCTGGAGAACCCCTGGAGAACTCCTGGATCACCCCTGAAGAACTTCTGGAGAACCCCGGTATCCCCCTGGACCCCCCTGTCTCCCCCCAGCCCACCACGAGGACTCACTTGGACTGCGTCTGCTTGGTGATGTTGCGGATGGTGGCGCCCTCCTTGCCGATGATGGCGCCCACGAACTGCGTGGGCACCAGGAGCCGCAGGGGGACGTCGGGGGGCGGCGCCTTGGGGGGAGCCCCCGCGGGCAGGGGGGACCCCGGGCGGGCCCCGC